>JAVTVY010014023.1:0-51651 GCA_036873755.1 Hanleya hanleyi
GGGATTCTCCACATGATCTGTGCATACCGCTGGTGACGTCATCAGTAGGAGTAGTAGACAAAGTAGGCATTTTGAGGATGCGGAGGAAGGTTTTTGGGGTAGAGATGGACCATCCGTGGTCTAAATGGACCGTGTGGGGTGTCCCTCTGCATCTACATGCAGAGAGTTACAAGATGACACCCCACACGGTCCATTTAGACCACAGATGGTCTATCTCTACCCCAAAAACCTTCCTCCGCATCCTCAAAATGCCTACTTTGTCTACTACTCCTACTGATGTCACCAATGACATCACAGATCATGTGGAGATCCCTCAAGCCGTGGTCTACATACCGAGGGCTTCACTTTGACACCTCACCCGACGCATTCGAACCAAGAATGGTCCCTCAATCGCTCAAGCACACCCTCACGCACCCCAAAACGCCAGCTTTCGCTACTACTCCTACTTTTGTATGTATGGCCGCTGTGTGACGTCATATCCAACAAATAGTGATATTATCTTGTAAATATTCGATGCAGCAATCAATGCTGAATAATATGCGGCCAACATTATAAAGATTGGATAATAATTATGGAAGATAAGACTATTCTTGTAACCCTACCCCTATTGTCACAAAAATTGTACTTATTAACACAGGAGTAATTTCGAAGTGATTAAAAGGGTAGTGAGTCCCAGTTTATCGACTGTTAACAAATTGTTTCTTATTTGACATGTCCTAAAGCACATAAAAACATAGTTTCGGTCTGTAGTGGGGGAGGGGGGGTGCAAGGTGAGCCCTAGTAGCTCACGGACTACAGTAAGAAGTTGCACATTCATACCAATATTTCTTGATAATAACGTCGAAAACAGGTTAATATCCATGCAAACGAGTTCAGATGAACAGTTGTCTCAACTGTAATGCATTTCAAACCCAAACTATTTGCGCACATTTCGATTACATGTTTAAAATAATGTTGAATAACAAAAAATCATACAGATCGGCTAAAAAAAGGCGGCCATTTTGAAATTCAAAATGGAGGCCCTAAATGTTAATGCAAAAACTGGCACCCATTTTTTTCTTAATCAGTGATGTTTCTAGGTGTGCTTAAACATTGGTGCCAAGAATCTACCCAAAATTTTGCTTTTTTTACATAAGCCCACAGACTAATTTTCGTTTTTCAAACTTTGGTTGATTGCTGTGGGAATGGACTATAGTTTCCTTGTCGACATATCCTCTAGTTCGTTTGCAGAATCGCTGTCTTTCAGTTCAATGAAGTATTTACGAACGGAGAGACAATCAATTGACAAATGAACAATAAGAATCAAAGAAATACACCACAATGACAACGGAGCCATATAGACATATCGCTGGGAACCAGTCTTTACGAGTGAGCATCGCATTTTTCAGAATTAACTTTATCTTCAATCTGCAGTAACTCGCAGCCTGAAGCTAGTAACTCGAAACTTTCCAAGCGATATATTTGGGAATACCCCTGTAACAATTTGCATAACAGTAGCTTTTATTTTAATATTGCTGTTTTGCACCTCGTCTTGGTGCGACGAAAGTGTCATGTAAATACGGTCTCTCGATTATGGATGGAGGAACAGACATTTATTATCAATAATGTTTTATCATGTCAGCCGTAGTGTGTATCCTATTACCTCGTTGTTCACGTTGTCCTATGATAACGAGCCGAGTGCTCTAATATTTACCCGTTCGATCGTTTTCGATCATCTTGAGGGCCCTGGGTGGCCTAAGGTGCTTCGCTGGTGACCGTTAGCCTCACACCGCTGAGCCGGCACGGGTTCGAGCCCAGGTGGCCCATGTGTTGAAGTTTGTTAGTTACTTGCTGAAGGGCGGTGGTACTCCCCTCCCCCCCGCCGCCCCCGGGTAATCCGGTTTCCTCCACCTACCAAACTAACTGTCACCATATGAGTGAAACAAAGTCTAGTTTGTCATTAAGCCAAATTCACCCCGATCATCATGAAATTTGTCCTACCTTCAAGAATCTGAACTAGTGGCTCCTTATCATACTGACAGCTGGGAAACAAAATCCAAAATCGATCAAATATCATGGGAACAAATCTACAATGATATCTTCAATGAGGCGCTTTTAGCTTTAATGAAATACTGGAGGATGCGGTCACATTCCCAGGTAGACGTGAGACATGTTTTTGTCAAACTACATATGCATTAATATATTACAAGATGCAAGCTTTAATATTATACACCTTATAATTTTCTCCATTATTTTCCATAGAATCACAGCTGTCCAATATTTTTGTTTTGTTATTGGACAGTTGTGATGTGATATTGAAGAGTTGGCCGGAACTACTTTTCCGTATACAAAGTAGCAGACGACAGCTGCCAACACAACATGGTAGCTGAACAGACTGCAAGCGATATGCCATTGAATTTCAACTTTACTGAAGCAGAAGTTATTCAACTATGCCAACCATTCCTGCCAGACGAGGAACAGAATGACATTTTCGGGCTAACAGCCATGAATTTATATTTCTGCCGGTGTCGACGAGTCACGGGATCCAGTATGTCAGACGAAGGCCTGCAAACATGATGGATTCAAATAGTCCGTTCTACCTGACACCAATCCTTGAGAATCGTCTTGATCCAGACACGGTTGTTTTGTTCTACAAGACTCCCAAGGGCGAACATGGACTAGGGGAGCTGACGAAGCAGGCTGCCGCGAAAGCCGGGTTAGTCGGGCGGAACACCTAGCACTCTGTACGGAAATCAACGGTTCAGACATTTGTGAAGGCCAGCGTGCCAGCGCATAAAATAATGCAGGTCACCGGTTACAAGTCTCTTGCAAGCATACAAGAGCGCGACAGGAAGCTTGATATCGCTGAGTAGAAGAATATTTCAACGTTCTTACAATCCAACTTATCTGTCGTGGATTTGGCTTTACATCCCCTTGAAATTCTTTTCTATGCGTCCCGACTGACCAGTCAACAAGTGCTCCCATTTCAACAGCTTCAGCCGTTACAGTTACTTTCGCCGCCAACTCAAGTTCATCCTCTGCCCGCGACTATGGGAATCTCTTCCACGGATCCTCATTCAATAACTGTACATTTCCAGTAGCATATCTTGAATCACTTCAATGTCGAACACTTGAACCATTCGTCGTTTGTAATTTCCACCGTTTCATTCGATCTCACTCTTCAACAGATTGGCCATGCTAGCTGCAGCTATTTTTAGCAACGAGAACGTTGTACTCCTCCGCGCTGTGTCTCGTTGTATTGTAAATAGACTATAAGAAAATGTTCAGGGGGTTCCCTCCAATACACCGCTTTTTAATTTACATTTATTCTTCATTTCTATCGTATGGTGTGTAATTGGATTGTACGGTTGTGTATGCACCCGCAAGCTCGTCCCTTGCCTGAGCCCAGGACTCGTCTTTACACAACCGTACAATACAATGACCTATACGTATTATCATTCTTTGCTCATAGTCATAATATGTCAAACACAAATTGAACGATGGATGCATGTGAAGATGAAGAGCACAGTAAACAACTTTGTATTTTATTCTCGGTTTGGAATTGAGATAGCCATTATCACCCCGAGAATTCTTCTTGCTCAACAGTGCGGCTGCACGTTTCCCTCATCTGAGTCATTTAGAGAAATCTTCATAAAATTGACGAACGCTTGGCTGGTAACGCTGGAATCGCGCTCAGACTATGTGGCACGAGGATTCTGAAAGCAAACTCAAGACCGGTTAGAATTCCGTGTTTCAGCTGTTCTAATGGACGCTGAATAAACAAGATATATATTAATTAACGTCACAGGTCTCATAAAGTCGTGATACTGGCGTTCTCTAGAAGCTATTCTTTTGTGCTCGAAGATAGATGTTGCCAACGAATCAGTTTGGGTAAAATCCTGTCACATTACAGACAGATAAATAAGGTTTACTCTTTGTGCGTTAATTCCCTGAGTGCCAGCCCCTGGAATAACTCCATCCCCTTTCTGGTTGCAGGGATTTGTGGCTGAGAGATACAGATATGTATGGTGTAACCAAGAGGTTAATTGCCATATCATTGTCACAATATTGTGCTTATTACATATATATTCCAGTACCCGCCCATTCTCTCGCCCCACCCCATCCCGCGCCACACCTATGCGACCCGCTGTGTCGACCCATTCTACTGTAGGGTGCAAGCCTGGCCCATGGAATCTCAGGTAGTGAAAACCCCAGGTCTCTCGCCCCACCCTATCCCTCGCCACACCTATCCCCGCGCCACACCTATGCGACCCGCTGTGCAGTGAGTAAAGTGGAGTAGGAGGAGTAGGACACGCCACGGATTATACTAGGTAGATATCTGAGAGCCAGCAGATCCAGACGAACAAGCAATGTATTATTAAAGGGCTTCATCCAGACGCATATACCGGAACGCGCGCTTACTATGCACCCACCTTGTACGATCTATCCTGAGAATAACTCCTGTCAATGTCCTCAATATTCAGCCGTCATCCAATAAAGAATTTCCCCTCCATAATCAAAAGACCTAATTCACATAAAAGTATTGGCACCAAATTAGAAATCAATCATAATATACATAACATAAATGAAGGCTATTTCCCCGATAGAAAGAAGTGGTCAACAGGTTTCAATGATCCAAATATCAAATGGTTATCGCTTATCAGTATTCTTAACCCTACCTGGCATGAGGGGGAGGGGGCCCTTTCGGTCTTTTGCTCCTATCTCCGGAAGGACAAAAAATGGAGAGCTAAAAACTCAGTGACTTTTTATATTGCCATATTGGGGTCATTTGGAGCCTATTTGTATGCCACCTGGAGCAGAGGCTCATGGGAAAATTCAAAATGGCGGCTATGTGTGGTGCCAGAAAAGTGATGTTTTCGTCATATTTCTTCAAGATTTTTGCTTTTCTGTAAGGAAAAGAGGGTAAAACGTATTTTATTTCATATCAGATTATTATTTGCTAATTTATCATGCAGTTTTTGAGAAGAAAAAAACAAAAATAAAAACTTCGAAAATTCTGACCGAAAAATCGTCCAAAAATGCTCTTTTTGAAATTTACATTTTTCTGTAGAGCTTGCCCCAAAGATATAGTGTGGTAAGTTTCAGCCCTCTAGCCTTAGCGATAGCGAAAATATATAAAGGGGGGACTTTCCGCCCCCCCCCCCCCTCCCCCCAGGCTGCGGTACACACCAAATCGCCCAGGCCAGATAGATTAATCCATGACACTGATGGCAGAGAGAGAGAGAGAGAGAGAGAGAGAGAGAGAATTAAGGTTTAACGTCGCATTTCAGCTATATAGCCACGATCAAACAAAATTCTAAGTATTCAATTGAACAACTCAGTAAACTAAGCTCAACTAATGCGTTAAAACACGTACAAACATTAAAAGTTGTACAGCAAACCAATCTCTCTTAAATAATCTAAAATACAATCTTCTTTTACTCGGCTAGAAAGATCATCCAGCGTAGTTGCTCGATAAAAAGTATCTCTTACAATCTTAAAATCTATGCAGTCTATGAGAATATGTTTCACCGTGAGATCTTCATGACATGGAATACACCTTGGGACCGGCTCCTGTTTTAGTAAATATTCGTGGGATAATCGTGTATGACCTATCCTACATCGTCTAATCATGGCCTGAACTCGTGAAGTTTGTTATTATCCATAGTATCCCATAAAGATTGAAACAGCTTTCTGACATAAGCGCAGATAGATGGTCTGAAATCGCTGTAATTTTGAAGGTGGTGGGATGAATTGAATTTCCACTTTTAATCGCTTTAAGGCATGATAGTGAATCCGAGAATATGACATATTTTTTCCTTCTAGTGGATCCAATACCTTCTAAAGCTGATAATAGAGCTTTTGCTTCTGCAGTAAATATGGAACTTTTGCCTGATAACCGACAGGTTTTAGTTTTGGAACTAAAGATAGTAGCACATGCGACTCTCTCACCATCTTTAGAACCATCGGTATAAATAGCCTGATGTGATCTGTATTACGGAGGTCTAGGAATGCAACGTGAAATCTCCCGTCAAATAATTGTCATATGGGGAACCCACGACTCATGTGATTTCCGAAAGGGTTTGTCATGGTTCCCGACGAAATTTTGAAGCAATGATTTTGGACACAATTGAAATGAAAGCTCGTGTGAAACACGGGCGAAGAGCATTTCCCCAGACAATTTTGTAACACATAATTTGGTACTCACAGGGCTTTAGATCTCCCCAGTTTGGGCACACCCCCTATTAGGGGTGGCAATTGTTTTTAGGATTGGACAGAGTGAGGGGCAGATACCCCTGGAGGATGAGCAATCAGGAACCATCCCTGGTAGAAGGGATTTCTTCACCAATGGTTGAAACCCAGTGTGAGGCAATACCAACTTTATTTTGCGTTTCCTGGACATTAAAAAATCGAATAAAAATAAATTTTCAAATTGCCACTTATATATTTTATAGTTTGAGCATAAAGATGTTAACTCCCTTTTTATTCCTGATTGTATGAATTAGGCTATTGTATTCTATCTGAAACAATGCCAGCAAATAAAAATGCCAAACAACAAAAAATAGATACCTTTCACTATAATTTTTCACTGTGAGTCAGCGAATTGTTGTTGTTGTAAAATGCTGCTAATACTACTTAGGCAACAACGACATTCAATGTAAATCGGGAACCGTCACTGGCTGTGTGATCTATCACACTGTCTTGGTACTCATATTTCGACAGTGATGCAGTATGTCAGAGCTAGGAAATGAAGGCTATTTCAACAGCTCAGCCGATACAGCATGGTTTAAGTTACTGTTGAAGCATGAGACTGTTGAAACGCTAAATTGTTCTGGAAGAAAAACCACAGCCACAACAAATTGATGACAATGTTAGATTTGAGGTGTATGTTAGCAGTTAAGATGTGACTTAACTTACAGTTTATGACCTTGAGAAAATAGGTCAATGTCAGTCATATTCATAGACTTCAGGTTCATCATCAGTTGCATATGTGGTATCAATTTAGAATGCCTAGCTATATTTCATGTTATATCATAATGTACAGTATATAACCTGAGAAAATAGATTCAGTCAACTGGGATAGGCTTCTAGTCGGTCACCAATTGCACAAGTATTATGAATATGGAGAGCCTATCTTCACTCCTTTAAAAATTATTGCTACTGCGAAATTTGACCTCGATAAAACAGGTGAAGGTCAGTCAATTTCATTAGGCTTCTGATCCATCACCAGCTGCATATGTGGTATGACAAGAAAGATGGGCAAACAGAGAGACAGACAGACAGATGACAAGGAAAATTCAGTTCATTTTGGGGCATCATTACATATCATCTTCAAAGTCTAAATATTCTGTCAAAATGCAGAAGAACACACCATTTTACTTCAATTGTAGAGCAGAAAAGTAACTCCGAGTAGGAATCACAATTTATTCTGTATATTTTGCTATTAGTTACAGCATCTTCAGCAGTGAACAAAATTACAAACAGCTCCACACGCACAGTATATATACAAGGCATAATGTGATCTTAGCCAATACGCATTTATGAATAGGTAAGCCAGTAAATTATATCGGGTTGGACAGATATTAAAATGCCATCCTTTTCAGAAATTGTTAAATGTTAAGCGATAACCTGACAGTGATCTACAAATGGTGTGATTCAGGTGTATATCTGTTACCATGATTCAGTCATAATATTGTCTGTAATATATTTATGTCGCCAAGGAATACACATAATTATTTGATAATATTATTAACTGTATGTTGTTTATGATTAATATGAACTTTATATTTGCTGGAATCCAGCCATTTGTTCCATATGGGCAATATTCTCATCAGCCATCACCATTCAATATGAATGTGATACATGTACAAGTCCATGGTCATTGATACAGTATGGTGAAGGTGACCTGTAACACCAGTATACCAAATTATACCGAGGGCATTGAATCCTCACCACATGATGCTGATGCAGATCAGAATGGAGTGTCGGTAAAATCAAGTGTGTTTTGTAGAGGATTCTCTCAATGATGATGCTATACTGTACACAAACAAAATATGAAGTGTTGATGTGTCGGGCCTATAGCACAAAATCACAAGTAAATTGGTACAACTAGGCACACAGGGTCTCATTTCTGCGGCTAACGTGTTGATTTGGGTGGGGGCATCCTCTCAGGGGGAGGTGGGGTTGGGAGGGGGCCTAATGTCTCAAGCAGTATTCAAGGTTTTCCATCAATATAATCTATTCCATACCCCAATATTTCAAGCACGTGAAATCAGACAAAACTTATGTGCGGGGAATGTGACTTTCACATCCCTGGCTGGACATGCTAGTGGGGAACCCTCAATCCCAGGTTAATTACCATTGGTGGAGTTAACGTCAAACAAATGCACAATTGAGCTTGGCATCCGGCCCTATGTTATTCAGCGATGTATTCCCCTACGGACCCTGTTGCCTCGACGGAGGTCTTTGCGCTCATCCAGCGCTTGTTCTCTCAGTAGACCAAATTCTTGTGTATACATGAGCTGGTTCGTGTCTGCCTTTTTATATTTCGTCAGTGAAATATCTACTTCTGGATTGGCTAACTGCCATGGTGGAGTTGGCAAGAGCTCGTTAGGTAAAATTTGACTAAGTTTAATACCAGCTGCTACAATGAGGTGGAATAATCGAGGGTTTCTTTAAATAGAAATCTGCGTACTGAGGGTTAAGTGGTTCGAACGCAGTTTTGTGATATATTGCAGCGATAGTTTAATCCTTCGAAGTTCTAAAGGAAATTCATCCTCTTCGATATACAAGCTTTCTTTGGGTGATGTTCTGAATGCACCGAGGCAAAGTCTTCGTCCTCGATGGAGAATAGGATCTAGCTTTGCTAAGTTTGAGACACCGATGACTTTCGTTGTAAAAGTCACACACAGCGAGAAGCTCGTGCAGATTGACTACAATACACTGTCAGTGAGTGCACAGGTTTAAGGATGAACCAAATACAGAAAGAAGCTGTGGAAATATGTCTTGCTGGACAAAATTTGTTATTTGTTGGTCACACTGGCACTGGCTAGACACATACTGTAAAAGCCATATGTAGTTGAAAGCCAGTGTCAAAAATGTAGCTGTGACATGCACGACTGGTATAGCGGCATCCCAGTACAGCGGCGGAACAACTGTTCACAGGTGCGTAACTGTGATCTGTTGTGTGTTTCGAATTGAAGTTACATGGCTGATAATAATGAATTCTGTATTCTTCCCCTTACCAAAAATTCTTGTAAGATCTTACAAGAAAGTGTCCTGTAAGATCTTGTAGGACAGTCTTGTAAGATTTTGGCACTTTTCTTGTAAGACTGTCCTACAGGATCTTACAAGATCCTACAAGACTGTCCTACAGGATCTTACAAGATCCTACAAGACTGTCCTACAGGATCTTACAAGACTGTCCTACAGGATCTTACAAGATCCTACAAGACTGTCCTACAGGATCTTACAAGATCCTACAAGACTGTCCTACAGGATCTTACAAGATCGTCCTTCAGGATCCTACAAGATCTTACAAGACTGTCATACAGGATCTTACAAGACTGTCCTGCAGGATCTTAGGATCTTACAAGACCCTACAGGATCTTACAAGACCGTCCTTCAGGATCCTACAGGGTTGTCCTACAGGGCTGTCATTTGTGTCAATTAACGCAGATAGAATAATGCTGGATGGTTGTGCAGGGTTGTCCAATATACTGCAGGTTTACGATGAAACGTTTCGTGTCGAATGAGATAGTCAACATAACAAATTATATGCATTCATTTCATACATTTTATTGTATAAAACAGAAACGTATAGACAGCTATACACACAAAACAGAAACGTATATACAGCTATACACACAAGGGATTATTATGTTGTCATGTCATACATTTTATTATATAAAACAGAAACATTTATAGGGAATAGCAACCAGCACATGCACGTAGCATCCAAAGTCCAAGGCATCCATGTTTTTCTCAACAGATCAATTGTCTTTTATAACTTTTTAGCTCCCCATTCAATTTTGATTTCATCGCGTCCAAAATCACCTTGCTGGTACAGGGAAACTTCTTCTGGCAGTAATCTATAAAAAGTCATCAAATTAGCAAAGAAATTGTTATCAAGTTATCAATGTGTCAAGTTATCCTGAAACTATTCAGAGGTTATCTCATAATTTAAATGGGTAGAATGGTATAAAATTGTTGTGACATTAGCGAAAAAGTATGATTGGAGAAATCTTAAAAATATTACACTACATTCAACTGGCGTATTGCTGATATTAGTGAATGTGACGATAACCAGGATGATTTGCATTGAAATATCATAGAAATGTGATGTTATTGTTATTGGTGTGCCCTCTGCAAACACCAAACATGTGCCGCTCACTGAATAAAGATTATTTGGGTCCAGTAGCACCAAAGTCATTCAAGTCACTTGTTATTAATGTAAAATACACATTCTTGAATGCATGTTATGAGTATTATAAAGCAATATAAATTATGATACTTAAGCAGTATTCATGGATTTGAAGCAAAATATTTTGAAGTGGAATCCAGAATTATGGATCAACACTAAATGAAAACGCAATCACAATTGGAAAAAATATTGAGAATGTACACTAATATGATGTTAACAATGTTCGTCATCCAGTTGTATTGGTCATGTAATATTGCCTGATGCTATTTCCTCTTTGGCGAAGAAGTAATTCAACAATAGACGCTGCATGATTTCCATGATCACATGTCTGCTCCGAGTCGATGAAATGTGCACCTCGAACATGTCCGATTGGTTGCATCTGAGGAGAAAAAAATTGTTTAAAACGTTTTAAATGAAATGAATGAATGAAATGTTCTCATTTTTCAAGATGTGGGTACAGATGTACAATTGAATTATGCAGCAATCCTTAGCCTTGGTCAAGAATAGTGCAATAAATAGACAATTAAAATATAGCCTGTTATCATGGTTATGGTGATAGGAAATCTAATCATAATTTATCCTGCTTTTCCTGGTCACATTTTTATCATAGCAAAAATCGGTTATGCTAACAGTGTATTTGTTATCAATTAATTTTAATAAATATTCCTTTGCGATTTCATCAGAACTTTGGTATGGAAATATTCTCAAATCTTCTGGAAATATAAGCAGGAAACGATAAACATTTCAAAACAACAAGTAAGGATGTCAACTGATTTATTGAGAGCTAACATCCCCCCCAAACTTCCTAGCAAGTTAAATCCTACTGTTTGACATGAACAGGAAATACACAAGCAGTGGTGTGATATAACCTATATATCTCACCCTCCGGGGGATTTCCTCCAGGGGTGCATGGCCAATCTTCACATGAGGTCCCCAAGCCTGGGCTTTTCCAGCTGACAATGCAACAATGGCAATTCACACTGCCTTGATGAACCTGGGTAGATCTGAAAGGAATTTTGAGACAGATCGAGTTATGGATATTTCTTTGTGAATTCCAGGCTAAATGAGTCATTAATTTTGACTGCAAATATAAGGTGAAGTGCTGCAGTAGTTACTGAGAAGAGTATCGATTGTTTAATATGCCAAGTATATGAAGAGAAACTTGTTGATAGTTAAAGCTCATAGAGAGTCCACATTACAACATTCTGAGTTTAACTAGAAATTAGAATTGTTTTGCTAATTAAGTTATAACATTATAATTATATTTATAACTTACTTACCATCACTACATGTAGCTTCACTCATCACCATCTGCAATACAGTTCTTTAAACCTCAATAGTTCCAGCTTAACATGAACAAATCAACTTTCTTTTTGCACTCTATCCTGCATGTTTTTCTGCTGTTGTTGTTGTTCTCTTATGACAGCATGGTGGCGCCACCAGTGGCCAATTAAAATATACCGGTACAGGGGAGATAACTCTCCTCAAATTGTTGAATTAATGCCAGCAAGTCAATTGCTAATGTAATAGACTACCAGGAAAATAGAATAATATTATCTGTATATAATTGGTGATAATGAAGAGGGTAGAGTATTCATTAATGGACATTTTTTTCTTGAAAATCATGTTAGAACTGATGTATTCTTCTAAAATTATTTTCTTCATTATGTCCAATTTTATTATAAAATCTTTGGATTGGACTGATTATTAATTAATTATTTATTAAACTTATTAATTTTATTATAAAATCTAAATTCAACAAGATTTCTTACACAAATATGATACTATTTTGATAACACTATGTAGAGATTGATATTATTGATATCTTTATTTTATTCGAATGAAAACCCATATGTCACTAATATGATCTCTGAAGTCTTGCGTAAAGTTTGTGTATTTTTCAATTCAAGCTGTTGTTGTTGTTGTTGTTGTTGTTATTCATTGAAGAATTCGTCGCATTTTGTCGCTGTATCCAAGCACCAAAATAGTTATATTGATAACTTGTATCATCGTTTAGATAACATATTGAAAAACAAATGTAGTACTTTGACAGAATTTCCCAATCAGGTTTGAAGGTAAACTATTGTCAGATAGATTTTTTTTAATTTTCAAGAACAATTTTCTTACTTGAGTGAAACAGATGAGGTTCTCCATATGATTGATTCAGTAGAGAGAAGTACAATTTTGGTATATATCATGATAATACGCCTGCCATTTTTAAAAGAGAAAGTGCTAACCATATCTTCAACTGGAGATCCAATGTTGTGGATATTCTGTAAAACTGTCTTGTAAAAATACTTTCCAAAAGCAAACTGATTTTTTGTCCTACAGGCAAACTTATTCTTACAAGATCATGTAGGACAGCTGTCCTGCAAGACCTTACAAGATCTTGTAGGACAGCCAGCTTTGTCCTTCAGGATCTTGTAAGATCGTGTAGGACAAAAAAACTGTCTTGTAAGATCTTACAAGATCTTGTAAGAAAATTTCAAATCCTACAAGATCTTACAAGATTTTTTGGTAAGGGTCTATATATGAAGAGATTGAGAAAGTAAAAATTAACACATACTACGTGGCACAGAGAGAAACTCTTAAAGGTTTCCCCAAATGCACTACTTTGCATAAAACGATGCAGAGCAGTGGTCAGGACAACAATTTGGTGTCTTTTTTTCGATAATGTCACTGAAGTGAGTTATAAGACACAAATAATGCAGAGATAGCGAAAAACGTATTGAAGCTGTGACCTCTGGCGCATGACGTCACACACGTGAGGTATAGTACCGATCGAGGTTACGATTTTATATTATGTAATGGCATTCCAAACGTCAGGGTGCAGTCTATAGAAGAGCCAAGGCATGTGAAATTAAACAGTAGGCTGGTTCATTATATGCTGAACAGCAACCGTGTTTTGAGAGAACCCCCATATAACTATATATTTTCTGAAAGAGTAGGCTCTTGCCATGAAGCTGAGACAGATGTAAGCATAGCTGATCGAAATAAAGTTTCTAATCAGAGAAATTGGTTGTCATCAATTGTAAGTTTCTTGATGTATCGATGATTTGTAGTTTCATATGAAGCACTAAAATGGTACCAGATATAGATCATTACTGATTTTGCATAAATTACGAGAGATCTCGAAGGATCTTGACGCCCACCATTGTCCGATAATTGTAAGCTTATGACAAGAGGATCTTTTGTCCATTGTTACTAAGAACGAACAATTGATTTGTAATTTTGTTTACAGAATTTCGAATCTGAGCGAAAAAGATCGAAAAAGGGACACTGGAAAACAACAAGATATCATCTTTCTAAGTTTAAGGAGTTTCTAGATTTCTAGAAACTGTACTTATGTCGGTTGTTAGAAAAGTTAGTCTGAAAGTGAATGTCCGGAGGATCCTTCGTCTTCGTTTTGTAGTATTTTTTTGCACGTGTCATAATTGGGTACTGGAAGCGAAGACAAATCTCTTCGACCCTTTGGTATGAGCTATGAAACATACTTAAGATTTTATAATTAGGAACGAATTCTGTCCTGTTTACTGGGCTAGTTTGAGATATCTCTTTTAAGATACCATGCTCGAAAATAGTAAGATGGTACAATACTTAATACTGACGGGATCCGCGCAGTAATGTTGAAATTTCGAAAGTGTCTGAATCCTGATGATCTCCGTTGGATCGAAAGACGCAGTAGTCTACAGTTGTCGAGTTGTAACGTTGTGTCACAAGACTAAAGAAAACTGATTTAAAATTTGAAGAAATACATTTTAATTCCGAATTATTTGAACCCCTCGATATGGAAGGTGAAGGTATGGATATTCTCTATAGTCACTATATATAATATGTCCCACCGTTTGATCCGCCGACTCGTGTGATGCAACGTCACAACTCGGGAATACCGTATTAATTTGAAGCGTAACTTGGATTTTCGAATCGGACCAAAAAACATCTTGCATAACTAGGCCCCATGTGGGACCTGTGTACAAAATTTCAGTAAGATCCATGAAGTAGTTCCTGAGAATTCACGATAACTAAGTTTCAAGGGGAAATCCAAGATGGGCGCCTGGTGGCCATATTGGATTTTCGAATCGGACCAGAAAATGGTATTTTGCACAACTAGGCCCCAACGGGAACCTATGTACCAAATTTGCGAAAGATCCATGCAGCACTTCCTGAGAAATCACGATAACAAAGATGCATGAGAAGATCTAAAATGGCCGCCTGGTAGCCATATTGGATTTTTTCGAATCGGAAAGAAAAAAGTATCTTGCACAACTGGATCACGAGGGGAAACTGTGTACCAAATTTGACAAAGATCCACGCAGTACTTCCTGAGAAATCACGATAAAGTTTCATGGGAAAATTTAAGAGGGCCGCCTGGTGGCCATATTGGATTTTCGATTCGGACCGAAAAAGTTATCTTGCACAACTAGACCCTAAGGGTAACCTGTGTACCAAATTTGAGAAAGATCCATGCAATACTTCCTGAGAAATGACAATAACAAAGTTTCATGGGGAAATCCAAGATGGCTGCCTTGTGGCCATATTGGATTTTCGAATCGAACCAGAAAAGGTATCTTGCACAACTAGACCCCAAGGGGAACCCGTGTACCGAATTTGAGAAAGATCCATGGAGTAGTTCCCGAGAAATCGCGATAACAATGTTTCACGGGGAAATCCAAGATGGCCGCCTTTTGGCCATATTGGACTTTTGAATCGGACCAAAAAAGGTATCTTGCACAACTAGACCCCAGGGGGAACCTGTGTACCAAATTTGAGAAAGATCCATGCAATACTTTCTGAGAAATGACAATAACAAAGTTTCATGGGGAAATCCAAGATGGCTGCCTGGTGGCCATATTGGATTTGCGAATCGAACCAGAAAAGGTATCTTGCACAACTAGACCCTAAGGGGAACCTGTGTACCGAATTTGAGAAAGATCCATGCAATATTTCCTGATAAATCACGATAAAGTTTCATGGGAAAATCTAAGAGGGCCGCCTGGTGGCCATATTAGATTTTCGATTCGGACCGAAAAAGGTACCTTGCACAACTAGACCCTAAGGGGAACCTGTGTACCAAATTTGAGAAAGATCCATGCAATACTTACTGAGAAATGACAATAAAGTTTCATGTGGGAAATCCGGTGATGGTGGGCTAAAAATGGTGGCCAACATTTCCGCCCAATCAGAGAAACCAGTTCTGTCATTCATCGTAAGTCTCTTGATGCAATGATGATGTATATCAAATTTTACGTTGAGCACCTGAATGGTATCAGAGATAGAGATCATTAATGATTTTGCATAAATTAAAGATGGCTGCCTATCCTTCCCGTCATTCAGAGGAACTGATGTGGTTATTCATTGCGAGTTTCATATAGAACACTTAAATGGTATCAGAGATATATATCATTAAAAAATTTGCATAAATTAAAGATGGCCGCCAAGATTTCCGCCCAATCAGAGAAACCAGTTCTGTCATTCATCATAAGTCTCTTGATGCATCGATGATGTTTACCAAATTTTACACCGAGCACTTGAACGGTATCAGAGTTAGAGATCATTAATGATTTTGCATAAATTAAAAATGGCCGGCCATCCTTCCCGCCTCTCAAAAAAACTGATGTGGTTATTCATTGCAAGTCTCTTGATACATCGATGCTTCATACCAAGTTTCATATAGAACACTTCAAAGGTATCAGATTAAAGATTCTGCATAAATTAAAGATGGCCGCCTAGGCTTTCACCCAATCGGGAAAATTGGTTTTGTCAGTCCTTTAAAGTTTCATGATGTACATGTATCGTTAATCTATACCAAGTTTTACACTGCACAGTGAAATGGTTTCCGAGATACATGTACACAAGATTCATGGTTTCGCATAACTTAAACATGGCCGCCAAAGTTTCCACCCAATCGGGTCCAGATTCAATAGGGTTCTGGGTCACGAGCATATGGATGTGCGAGGCAAGTTGTATCGATAATCTATACCAAGTTTCACAATGAAAGGGGAAATGGTTTCCGAGATAGACAAGATTCATGGTTTCGCATAAATTAAAGATGGCCGCCAAAGTTTCCACCCAACCGGATCTAGATTCAATAGGGTTCTGGGTCATGAGCATATGGATGTGCACTCAAGTTTGGTGTGCCTAGGGTAAGTCGTTCTAAAGATATCTTGGTAACGAGAAAGCTGTGACGGTTTCGCATAAATTAAAGATGGCCGACAAAGTTTCCAACCAATCGGATCCAGATTCAATAGGCTTATGTCTGACCACCCAACAATCCTGCATACCAAATTTGAAGTCTCTACAAGCAACGGTTGGGCTTCTAGATCGGTCACAAGAATTGTTGGTGAATTTTCCGTGACGTTGCCATGGAAACTACCCAAATTCGATAGGCTTGTGGCTGACCACCCAACAATCCTGTATACCAAATTTGAAGTCTCTAGATGCAACGGTTTGGCTTCTAGACCGGTCACAAGAATTGTTGACGACTGACGACCGGACGACCGTACGACCGGACGACCGACTTTATAGGCTGAGGGGTAAAAAAGCCCAAATTTACAGCCACACTTTCGCACTTCCATCTACATAGTGAAGCATGGGCCAATCTAACTGGCAAAATACCATGTACTGATTTGAAGCAAATCAACCTGTCAACTGAATGATATTACAAATATTAATAAACAATAAGCAAATAAAAATTCTCATGGGGTCAAACCTGGTGGAATATTAATTTCAAAGATTTTGAGGGGGACCAAAAATCCGCAACTATGGACTACCCCCTCATAGCCTCTGACGTCGAGAGCTGTTCTGAGGGAGTCGTCCAGCTGTGTGGAGTGCTAGCGTGATGCCGCTAGTTCTCTTCGACATCACACCAGGCACTGTGTTCAATACCCCTCCGAAATCGTAATCCTGTTCTGACGTCACAGATCAAGCGACCACAGCCTTCGCCGTTTCAAGAGGGAAGCAAAATTGTCGTGTTTCGATGCTGTTATTTATCAGCTTCTGTCGTTTGAAGATGCACAAATAACGCAATACAATTTCGTATATTAACCTCTATAACAATTTAGCGTGAAAAATAGCAGATTTTCATACCATTTTGTAAGACCGTGAAGCAGCGGCGTCAGTGTGATATTTGGTATATGGTCACATCTCACCGGTGAAATTAACATTTTTCTTCACTCAGACTTTGATTCTGACTGTTCATGTAAAGACATAGAACAGTACCGGTTTTCACGCCCCTTTGCACCACGGGTTAAACGAAATTAGACAAACACTGAACTGTACTGATGTTGAACAGTTCATTAGTGGACAAGTTCGGCATTAGATTTATCAGACACAGTGTAATTTCAACCACTAAAGTGTGGTAATGGCTTTCATTCTCGTAGCAACTGACTGGCTCCTAATGAGCATCCAACGCTACTGGGGAGTGGAATATCTTTATAGCACTTGACTATGGGAGGTCAAAGACTGCTATATTCAATTTGAAAAAAACGAACTTTTCATGAAATTATTTGAAATTAATCGCGGAAATGGTTTGAAACCACATGGTGCCATGCAATACTTTCAATGTAAATTTGTTGGCTATGCCTTATTTGCCTAATTATTGAATATATATACATAACATGTTCTGTGGATGAAAAACAAGAAACATTTAAAGAATTGAATATATTATTGAACGAATAGAATAAATCATTCGAAGATTAAAATATATCATTCAAAGAATTGCCTATACCATTCGAAGAATTAAACATATATTCAAATACTTCCACTTCATTTAATAAATTTTGTGGGGTTTTTTAATGAGAAACAAAATTCATTCAAAGAATTGAGTTTTTCAATGATTGGTTTGTGGAAAACCTGTAATATCGACCTTTCACACTTATTACAGCAAAATGTTAAATATAAAGTGAAATTCTTCGAGTATAAATTCAATTCCTTGAACTGTCTATTTAATGAAACATCCGTTCTTACACTATGGATTGGTTGTTTCTTGTCCGGTATAGACTCCAATAAATCATGTCCGGGTGCGGGTCAAACACAAGCTGTTGTGGGGCGCAAGCAACGTATAAGAAAATAGAAGATTTCATATTATGATGGCCAAGTAGGGCCATCGCCACTTCGCCATCGTGCCATAGAGCGATGGCGATTGAGCGATAGAGCGATAGAGCTACTGCGATAGAGCGATAGCGATAGAGCGATAGAGGTACTGCGATAGATTGATTATTTGTTAGCCCATTTTATTTTATTGGCGTTTTCCGGCTTTGTGTGTTATCTAAGTTTCATTTCAAATAAATTAATCTTAATTTGAAAAATAACAAAATGTACACAATCTGGAGATTCATAGGAAATTCATGTTGTCGTCCTTCGAGCGTACACTCGTTCCCCTTCGTAGATTTCCGCTCGGCAGTTTCGAATGCTCCCAGATAACACAACGACGTTGGGACAACGCTGGGTTTTGGTCAGCACGGTTGGCTGATGATCGCGGTTGGCTTATGGTCGGCAGTCGACGTCGGGCCAATGTTGGGTTTCGTTTGGCTGAACTCCTGGTTGGCTCATGGTCGTTGGCCAACGTTGGGCCGACGTTGGGTTTTGGTTGACATAGTTGGCTGAAATCAATGTTGGCTTCATCGTCGCATAGCCACGTATGTAAGTCCGATACTCTCCCTAACATACGGTGGCACGCCTCGGCAGAATTCCCTCGTTTTCTCTATTTCGCACGCAACCTCTCTCCACCACTCACAGGACGTTCGTGCAAAATTTGATCGGACCACCAGTCTATTGAACTCGGCCCGCGTAAATTGACGCAATGCCACAGAGACCTTGATATGACGTTGGTGTTCGTTTAATGACGTGGGGTCTTTATGGTATCGCGTCGCAACGTCATTTCACAAACGGAGTTTTCTACCGTGTTGGTTCGGTTTGGATGGAGAGGGTTCGCGTGCGGAATAGAGAAAACGGGGGAATTTTGCCGAAGTGTGCCACCGTATGTTAGGGAGAGTATCGGGCTTACGTACGTGGTTATGTGCCGATGTGTTGGGTCATGATCGATGACCAACGATGGCATCTTGTTTCAACTCACATGAGATCTACCCATAAGCCTCACGAAAACAAAAAAATGCGGGCATCATCTCGTCTCAACACATTCACTTTACACACACACACACACAGAGAAGGGAAGTTCCTCCCGGTGAAACCATACCATACCATACCATACCATAGCATACCATACCAAGATGCGAGATTTGGACATCCAGTTCCACCACGGCGAACAGCATACAATGAGACGCGGTGTAATGTGCGATGTCATTACTAATACTAAACAGTTTACCGACGAATGAGTATCTGAAACAAGGGTTGTGAATGCGACCATTGAACACCTCTTTACCGTGGCTGTTAGTGGCCCGACGGGTTGTGGAAAGGCGTCATGGGTGAAGAAACGGTTGGAAGGAACCGGGTTTCAGCCCTCTCCAACGTGTATTCCCTGGTGTTGCGGTCAATGACAGCCCGCCTATGAAAATACACGATTGAGGAATTTGAGCTTCGTTGTTGGAATCCCGCATGATATCGGTGAGATGTATTACTTCAATCCCGCACAGATCAATATTGTGGTGCTTGACGATATCATGAGCCAAGCCAAACCAGACCGGCAAGTCGCAGATCTGTTTACCGAAGGCTCTCACCATCGGAATCTATCCGTGATTTACTTGAAGCAGAATCTCTGCCCTCAAGATTAACCCTCTGGCGATATCGCCTTGAACTGCCAATACTTCGAACTATTCAACAATCCCATCGAGCGTCATCAAGTCCAGCTCTTCGGAAGACGCATCTATCCTCAAAACCCAACGCTCTATCGTTCTATCACCATAGCTCTATTGTTGTATATGGCCATCGCTCAATCGCTCTATCCCCAGCGCTCTATCTCCATATTGTTTGACGTATGATGGCGAAGACACGATGTACCCTCTCGGGGCCGTATGAACCCATGTACTTCAAGATCCTCATGGTACTCATATGAACAGTCACAATCAAAGCGTGACTGAGATACATCTTTTTTTTAGATGACGACTCTATAACGAATATTATGGATTAAGAATACTGATCAGCGATACGGATTTGATATTTTTGAACATCATGATGTCTTGCCGGCATCATTGAAAACTGTTGACCGCTTCTCTCTTGCAGGAAACAAGCCTATGTTTATGTATACTATGATTGTCTTTTTGAATTTGGTGCTAATACTGTTATGTGGAAAATGGAATAGGTCTTTGGATTATGGACGCGGATATTCTCTAATGGACGACGGCTGGATTATGAATGACGGACTAGACGCTTGTAATCATAGGATTTGAAGTACAGTTGCCATTGGCACTTTCCTGAAAGTGTGTATATCGAAATGTTGGACATGAATACGCACCTGGTAATGGCGTACTAACGTCCATTCTGAATTACGTATTCTAACATGCTCCACGTTATAGCCGTGCGCTGATTGGTCCAGATCTCAGAACATACGAAGATTATCACACGATAATCTTCATTTGTTTGTTGTGATCTGTTACATTCACGTGCCGAACTGGTGACGTTTCATTTTTGTGACGCAGTGCCACAAAGCTGAGCCACGATTGGCTCATTCACTGCGCAGTGGGTGGAGTGCGGAGACACAACTGCAGCTCGTGAACGGACAGCACGTGCGAGCGTGGCCTGCAAACCAGTCACGAAATTCTCGCATCAAAACGGGACAAGTTTGCAGAAAATTTGTCATTCCGCTTATGAACTGAGGAAGTAATTATCATTATGCATGTTAGAATGGAGTTAACGGCGAGGTGTTTTGATGAGGTTTAAAACTAAACATCGAAAAAGTATTACACGATAATATTCACTGAGTCGGTCATTAACTCCTAAATACAACCAGATTCACGACTGAATATACCTCAGCAATATTAATATCCGTTGTGTGTCCCTATTCAGATGGGCCGGTCTCTTAGACGGGCGGTATGGAGACGAGGAATTGACAGGTCTAGTGCGCCACGATGAGGCCTTTGATGCCATCCGTCGAACTGTCACGCAGACAGACGTCATAATAATTGACGAAGTATCCATGTTGAGCCTGAAAGACTTTCAACAGCTGGAACTGGTGTGTCGCCCACGTAAAGATACAGAACGTTTATTCGGCGGACTGCAAGTGATCGCATGCCGGGACTACAGTTGCCACCAGTCCCAAATGCAATGTATCGAAATAGTGGGAGATTCTGTTTCGAAGGTGACTTTTGGCCGAGGTTACTCCCTCACAAACTCAACTTAACTGAAATACAACGTCAGCAATTACAAGCGTCTAGTCCGTCATTCATAATCCAGCCGTCGTCCATTAGAGAATATCCGCGTCCACAATCCAAAGACCTATTCCATTTTCCACATAACAGTATTAGCACCAAATTCAAAAAGACAATCATAGTATACATAAACATAGGCTTGTTTCCTGCAAGAGAGAAGCGGTCAACAGTTTTCAATGATGCCGGCAAGACATCATGATGTTTCAGAAATATCAAATCCGTATCGCTGATCAGTATTCTTAATCCATAATATTCGTTATAGAATCGTCATCTAAAAAAAAGATGTATCTCAGTCACGCTTTGATTGTGACTGTTCATATGAGTACCATGAGGATCTTGAAGTACATGGGTTCATACGGCCCCTAGCCCCGGGTTAAGCGGAATTAGACACAAGTTACGAAACGTAGCGCCATAGATCTTGCACGCTACGTTCGTATTTTGCTATCAGCATGCGATATGTATCGCCAAATTTGAGAAACTTTGAGTGGAGGCGCTTGGTGGAATAGCCCTGTTTTATAAGTTTCTGCAACAATGTTTTGTGACGTTGATTAAAATCATCACATTTAACACAGGATCTAGCAAATGCTACTAAGCGAGATATGTACCCACAGTTGTTAACAGCCATCAGGGATAGTGCCATTGGGGTCCTGTCTGAAGACAATCACACTATGCTCAAATCACTGAGCCGACCATTGCCCGAAACACCGGACATAGTGTCGTTGTTTGCCACAAATGTGAGTGTCGTGGTTTGCCAACTGCGTCCATAATCACACGGGAACGTCGAGAACGTACACAAGTGTCAGCGCCGAAAATCCTCTGCTTGAAAGTCGGTGTGCCAGTTCTGTTGTTGCGAAATATGTGAATGGTTTACGAGGGAACGTAGCATGTCTAAGGAAGGCGAAAGTCGACGTTTATTTCCCTCAACTCCATCAGACGCATACGTTCCAAAGAATAGCGTTCACTGTATACGACCCTCGAAAAAGAACAAATGTAGCGTTACGGCGTCATTTTTCGCAAAAAGTAGCATTCGGCATAACAATCCACAATTACAAGCGTCTAGTCCGTCATTCATAATCCAGCCGTCGTCCATTAGAGAATATCCGCGTCCATAATCCAAAGACCTATTCCATTTCCATATAACAGTATTAGCACCAAATTCAAAAAGACAAAAGTATACATAAACATAGGCTTGTTTCCTGCAAGAGAGAAGCGGTCAACAATTTTCAATGATGCCGGCAAGACATCATGATGTTCCAAAATATCAAATCCGTATCGCTGATCAGTATTCGTAATCCATAATATTCGTTATAGAGTCGTCATCTAAAAATGATGTACCTCAGCCACGCTTTGATTGTGACTGTTCATATGAGTACCATGAGGATCTTGAAGTACATGGGCTCATACGGCCCCTAGCCCCGGGTTAAGCGGAATTAGACACATGTTACGAAACGTAGCGCCATAGATCTTGCACGCTACGTTCGTATTTTGCTATCAGCATGCGATATGTATCGCCAAATTTGAGAAACTTTGAGTGGAGTCTGACGCTACCCTGGGTGGATGTATACTGTCAGGGCATACGATCCCCTGGTCAGCTACCCGTTGCCATTAGCCGGGTTCGGTGTTTGGATAGCTTACGCGTTTTGAACTACAAACGTCAATGGTGAAACAACACGACGCTCAAGTCTACGCAGTCATAGCACGAACATCACTAGGTAGGTGTATAGATTTAACCTGCTGCACACAATTCCATGTACCCATTTTCCAAACAGACTGGTCATTGTCGACCGTCAGCGAATTTGATGAAGAGGAAATTGATGTCAGCGATGGAATGGAGCACATGAATGCGCCAGATGAGTCTCCATTGCAGGACCAAGCCCAGCAAGTAATAGCCCTCTGTGAAAGTTTGCTGATACAAGGTGAAGCTGTTGCTATTGATTTCTTGACTGAGCGAAATAAACTACTATTGGCGTTGCAACATTCATAAATTCGTCTAGCTGGTACAACGAACAGAAACGCCAGCTGCACTGCCTTCTCAAAGAAGCACATCCAAGCTTTCCGATAGTGCAACCCTCAGCGTCGTGGATCACGGCGTGCTCGTCGCTGTATGAATATGTCACCGGGGCAGCGCTTAGAGATTCATTGCCAGGACTCTTCAACTGTCAGTCGAACGAAGACCTCAAAAACGTAGAGCAACATGTTTACGTGGAGTTGGTCTTTCAACTCTATGAGTCCATCATGGAGGATGCAGCCAGTCAGAACAAAACGGCAGGCGTAACTGCGCCAAATGAAAATATCCAACCCGCACCAAGTTTGTGACGTCGCGAGAATGTGTGTGAAGAGGGCACGAACAAGGTACCGTAAAGCGTCATGAATAACCTTTGCAAAACCGATGAAGGGTCGCTGCAAACGGTTGAAGAGTGTAGGTTGAAAATCTACTTGCTACACACTCTGGAGGTGAATGAACAAAGTGAATGTGAAGACCAATGTACATTACGCCGAATTCAACGGAGAAAAAAGACGCATCAATTCCTTACAACATTCAATGACAAATGCTTTCTGTTTTTCTGCCATCTGACTCGCATCATAACGCGTGAACTGACATCGTCTAATCTGCAAATTCACAAGGGGAACCTGCTGCATCGCACATCTGAAGTATTCAGTAACTCTAAAGGCCCATTGTCACGGTGCGATTTGTAGTAACAACTCAGCGGGGGAATCCCCCGATTTGTAGCATGAAACTAATCGCATGAAATAGGACCTGCTCTATTTCATACGACTTGTAGCATGCGACTAAAATCGCACGAGTGTTCTCACGATGCAACTGAGTTGTATGCTACAAGTTGTTACTACAAATCGCACCATGAGAATGGGCCTTAAGGAGCTGAACATGCTATGGGCCACTGCGATTCATCCTCTGCCAGCCGACAAATACCTGGGTGTGTTCAACGATCTGACTTGGACATATTCGAAGGTTTTTGGGAAGCAATTTAAAAAGGACACCAAGGACAAACTGAAGCTGCAGAAAAAGCCTGCACACCGAAAACGAATTGACCAGCTCTGCGCCTCGTCGTCAATGTCCGGATCACCGCGTGATGTTACACCTGATCATGGAGACGGCGAAATTGATTTACACGAAAGTCTTCGACGGAAAGCTACAAAAAGTCCCGCCTTCTTCGAAGGCATACTGAAGAAAGACGTGGCAGAGTTGTGTCGGGCTTATGGTGCTTCCTTTAAAAGCAGCTTCACAAAAGATGCCCTCATAACATTGCTTATCACAGCCATTAAACAAGCACGTGTTATAAGCATCTTAGGACGTGTACCGTCGTGTATATACAGATTACTGGGTGTTACTCTGTGTTTTGAAGGGCACGAGAAGAGCAGTGAAAAAACTGTAAAGTCAGTAAAGGGAAAGGAAAGGGCAAAGGGAAAGCAACCGATGCAGAGCAGAAATATTACTGTGGTGTTTGCCAAAAGCTGTATGGAGAGGAATAGAGGATTGGATTCAGTGTGACGCATGCGATAACTGGCTCGATAGGCAATGTTCTGGACTGATAGAAGAAGATTGGGAGGAGGCAAACGTACCAGACTTTCGCTATATTTGTCCTGTCTGTTCGACATCAACCTAAATAGTCAGCAAAATGTATACAGGATTGCGCCTCGAGAAGGTAGTGTACAGGTGTGATTAATTGTTACACACGGGCAGAATCACGCGTTTCTGAAAAAAATCAAGCCGGGTTTCGTCATATCTGCCATCTCACCATTAATGGTGGTTTATATATTCCTAACATCGTAGCTGAAGGGTGATCATTTGAGCAAATGCCATTTTGTCGCAATTTTGAGGATTGAATGGGTTTTTCCGCAATCGGTTTTCATACGCTCGCCGTTAAAGGAGAACTCGGCTGAACGTGTTATGACTTCTACATTTCGTCCTTCATGTATCCTTCGTGAATAACGCACTTTCACAGGAATAGATTATCTTATGTGTAAGTTCCGAGCGTTGTTGTATCTCACCAGCTCACTGTATGGGTTGAGATGAAATTACGTCAGAGTTGAGGCAGAATGACGTTACAGTTGACTTGTAGTAACTTTTTCGTTATAGCCATGTTCATATGACGCTTCCATTACTTCACATGGAACGAAAATGACGTCAACAACCACAGAGGCGCACTTTCTTGCGCAAACATGGCGGCGTCGTTCAGTCACTGTTCGCGAAGTAAATCCTTCCAAACTATAACATCAAATGGCTTTTTTCCGTGAAACACTTCAATTCATAAAGCCTTTATACAGAACGAATTTCTGAAAAAAGCACGTTCAGTAGAGTTCTGCTCTAAGATGGAGCGTATTATGTTAGGTGATTTTGTCCGTCTGTCCGTCCGCCTGTATTCGTGTCTGGTTAATCATTTCCAAAGTTTCCCACGGACATGGTTTGTTGGCGTATTCTGAAATTCACTTGAACTCTTGTTGATATCGAGACATTTTATACCGTTTACCGACAGGCGTGTTATGGCTACATCAGCTTTGCATGATAACAGTTCGTATCAATACCTATTTGTGAATGCTCTGGCATTGTGATGTTTCCTTTCTGACGTCGTCGTAGCGTCAGGGGCGGGAGAGTGGCAGTGGGGAAAGAGTTTATGCTCATAATCTCGGCTGCTGCTCTGACGTGGGTTCGAATCCCACCAATGACTTTCAGGATATTAAAAGAATATCCCCGCTCACAGCCGGGCTTATCAGTGTCCAAGTTAAAAGGAACTGAGCGCGCTCTCGTGTCCTGGCACTTGTAGGTACCGTCGTGATATGACTGAATTTTTTTTGAAAACGACGTTAACTCCAATCATTCACTCGTCGTAGCGTCGTCTTCCACCGCAGTGGGCATGAGCGATGACTGATAACACGGGTGTGAACTATCCCCATTGCGTGTTCATGGTTCGATGACCGACATCGATATATTGAGAAAGTGAAGTTAAATTGTGATGAACATATATTGGAATTGTTAGGTTCCGTACCAAATGAACAAATCAATGATGTGTATCCAAAGAGGATCGTTGACAAGATGTAATATATCGAGTAGAAAAATTATTAAAAGACCAGCACATATATGCGTTACACAGTCTGATTGTGTCTGATATGGTCGCCGGGCAGTCTCAAACCAGTTGACCTGAATACACGAAAGCTCATTGTGCTGCTTAATGTATGTTCGTGTAGGAGGACCTGTTCTATTTGACATTGGTCGCTAGCTTGTAACTGCGAAGGATAGAAAATATTAGAAAGCGAGAATAGCCAATATAACAATGCGATTTTGATATTATGCCGGATGATGGGTCAGGGTCAATGTGTGCGTCGAGGTAAAATACATATGTTGTACGCTCATAACTTGTCATTAAGTTGACAGAGAACAAGAAAATAGCAACTGCTTTCACGGGTTTGTAATACGTTGTCAGTGTTACATAGCAACTATAAAGTTGCATTGGACCGCTTTGAACTATATTCAAGTTCAACACTACTAAAAACGGTTTAAGGATTGCTATTTACTTGAATACATTTCTATGCTATTGAAACTCATCTGTTCAATATCCACAATGTCATCACTAACTGCGTCGTCATAACTGATAACATTTAATAACATCAAGTGCATCTACTGTGTTGGACTATGTGCTGTTCTTATTAGCTGTACGGTGTTGTTGTCAGCGATTAGTGTCCCCTGTGCGAAAGGGATGGGGGTTCTGCCGCCGCAGCGTCCACAGCACTGAATGCTCAATAACTTCCACACTATTTTGACGTGACAATACCCTCCATGACGTCAAAACGTCTATGACGTCGCCTCTCGCCTCAAGGAAGTTGCCTCCGTCATGACGTCTCTAGCGTTCATTGCCGCATCCCTGCTCCTCCCAGCACTATAATAAGGCAGTCGCTTCCCTGTCCATTACATGATAACGAAGGTACATCACGTACTTCACCCTGCTCTTTCCTGCTGACTATCTTATAACGCGTAAAACGGAAGTGGGGTGCAGCCATGATAATCCAATGAGGTTTTATAGAAACGGCTAAGCATCATGGGACTTCTTCCAGTTTATTATTGTGCCACTAGAACTAATGGTATTTTCATTATAACGCCCCATTATGGCGTCATGGTGGTAACGTCAATTCCATTGTTGACGTCACTGGAACGCGTTGCGTCAAGCGCGTGTATATGAATAAACCAATCGAATCGCTTCGTTTTGGAAGAAGTCCCGTGATGCTTAGCCGTTTATATAAAACCCTATTGATCTTACTATACTACTGACATAATGTCACATCGTTTTTGCAATTAAACCAAGTTACCATCAGTTCCCCCTATCGTTGTTGTAGCGTTGCGGTAGACAGATTAAGCATATGCACAGTACCTAATTGATATCGAAAAAGGCCATTTTTACATAATTCTACCTATTTTGCATAATCTCTGTTTAATCTGTGCTTCTTTCTTTTGTCTGTTTGGGCGATGAGGCTTTTGATATGATGGCCAAAGAGGATCTTTTCTTGGCACAAGCATCCAAAGGTGCCCGACACGTCATGGTGTACGGCAGAGCTGCCATTTCAGAACGGGCTGCATTAGACTTTTTCGATATCAAATTCTGTCCCACGATGATTGAGTTGATCCCTTTTTGTTACTGGAACTCGTTGGGGTTCGTGTTAGCACCATGGTGCGTGGCGCGCTGTTGGCAGAATATGTTTTCCACAATGTCACTGTTAGTCATTGCAGGAACGACTGATGTTGGTGGTGAAGAAGAAGTCTTCCGTCTACAGAGTGACGCGAAACCGCCAAGCAGGCAACGTAAATCTTCTCTGGTTTCAGCAGTTATAAGCATAGCTATCTTTACGTCCCATGCATAAGCGAGTTTCAGGACAGCTGTTTCCCAATCGCTAAACTATTTTCCAATTGACGACAGTTGGTCAAACCTCACATCTTTCACCGCGATCAGCGGTCGGTGGTCGCGAAAAATGCTACACAAGCAAACTTGTCTTTTCCAACAGCTCAGATGATTTATACACGTCGTATCCATTGTCTCACAAACTGTCTCCGTAACGTTCCATGAGATTTAGCATGTCGTCATTGAGTACTTCTTCCGCCAGGTGGTTTCGCATTTTGGAGGTCTTGGTGAGAAACAGGTGTTCATCTGTGAGGCGTGGTGCAAGCGGACACGATTCGTGTCTCTGTCCCACTTGTATGCCATGATCCACCAGTCCCAATTAATAGGGAAACCACTATGGTTTAGCTTTCTCGTATGTCGCGTCCTATCCCCGCTTGGTGCAATGTTGTTACGGATTCTCTTGAGAACATGAGAATAGTCCATAATGAAAGTTACTTTTTGCCGTGGGTTGAAGACATTTGAAGATTCGTAGCCTGTTGCTGTGTGGATCTTGAGAAAAGCTCGGTTGCAACTGGCACCATCCATGCATACGTAGTTAGTCTGAAAGCGAGAAGAAAGCTTGGCCACCGCTTTCCAGAAGAGAAGGAAAAGGTCTGATGCTTTTACACCGTCACTAGGAAAATACGCGAACGGCCATCGGAATCCGTCATACGACAGAAACACGAATTGAAATATATGGGTTGCCAAGAGGTCTGATTTTGAACGGAGAGTATTCTCATGTTTTCGGATGTTTGACCGAGGTTCGGGAATCCAGTGTAGTCTGCTGTATTTCCTCGAACGACCATGTGTAGATCTTCTTGGATCGTCATCTCGTCAAAGATCACTCCTCCTGCCATCGACAAACACTTCTCCTTGGAAGTCAGCGTCATCCATTTCAGGAGACCATCTCACAGTCCCGGGCCTTGCTTCAACACATTCTTGTAACTTTAGAGAAGACTTGGGGAAGGCAGTATGAGGAACTCACTAATTCTAAGAAATGTGTAGCTATTTAGACTCTGATTCCATATCGACAGACACAAAATAATGATGTCCTTCTCCCAGCGTCTACTGCGAGGCTCTTTCTCTTCTTTAAGTCGACACTGTCTTTGTGACTTTAACAGGAGAATTAGTTTCTCACTTGCACCTGGGAAGAGCTCTCTGATTTGGTCTTCCGCATTGACCAGATCTGTCACTGTAACCTGTGTTGTTGTCTCTCTTAGCTCTGTAGTGGGTCCGTTGGTGTTTTCAGAAATTTTATCTGCATCCATGACTTCTTTATCACTGGTTGTCTTTCTCACAAGGTGATTGTAGTATCCCATCCTGCAATATTGGCAGTGGCTGACTCTTGCGCATACCGACAGAACTCCTGCGCAACTGTTTGACCTACACCTCAGTTCATCTGACTCTCCGTTGATCTGCCAGTGTTCAACCTTAATATAATTCAATTTCGACAGTTGTCTATGAGATGGGGCATATGGCAGATCTTGACAAATGTCACACCTGCGAATCGCACCACATATCCTGCTCAAGGTCTCTATATCCACGACTTTTGCGTCAGTAAGGGCCAATTGTTCTGGAGAGGTGGTTTTCTCAAGTAGCGTAAATGTCCAGTTTCCTGAAGCTGTGATGGTCAGTTCCTTGACGATCTTCAAGCCATTGATTGAACAGCCTGTGACGGAATGAAGTGTTACGGACGCCTTGCTCTTGACTGGTAACCAAAAAATCGGTTGGAACAGATCTTAATAGTGAGCCGATATCATTAGGCGGAAGGGTGTCAGTGGTATCAGGCCTCCATGCTATACCACTGTACGCTCGTACAAGTTTCCCATCAATACGTCGCTTCACGACCGTCAAGTTGGGGAACACCCTCGATAGAACTTCTCCGCAACGCTGGTTGTCAAGGTGACTTCCCCCGACGTTGTCTAAGAAAGATGAATATTGTAGCGGAAATTTCTTATACTAAATGAGTTAGTATGGAAACTTATTTTTCAATGTCTAGATATGCTGCCACCAGTACCACTAAGGGTGATACGACCTGTATGAACTCTCGTTCCTTATGTGAAACTCGAGCGATAACTGTTCTACACTGGTTTCTATTATATACGACCTCGTTTCTTCTTTATGAAATCTTATTGATCCTCTGCTTCAATAGACTTGAACACAAATATAACCAACCTCTCTTCGGCGGTGCCGCTACCAAGGGGGTACGTTTTCGTCGTGTCATCAAATACCTTAACTGTCAGTTGTCAGGTTGTTCTAGTCACTTGCTATTACTGTTTTCAACTTCTTCTCTGATATAGAATTCAGTACCGTTTGCTCATTCAGTCATAGTTGTACAAATTTGTTTGTGCGAATTCTGCTAGTCCAGTTTCTGTTATATTCGCAACAGACTATAGTCCAATACATGAACCAATAAAAACATCAACAATGGTTTCAAGTTCAACAAATAACAGTATAACAGTTTATTCAGAATGTACCACTTTTGCTTGAATACCAGTTGTGTGATAAATGTCCCTATGCTATTCCTTATGTATATATATCTTCTCTTCTGTTGTGCCAGTTTGGTTGGTTGAATTTAGGTTATTGTCCATTGAATTTAGGTTATTGTCCGAAACGGCTGTGCATCGAATTTCTTGTTCATCTGATTTAATCCGCAGGTAAATAATTAATATGGTACAGCATCTGCACACAATATTACTTCATTCCTGGGTTCAGCCAAAATAGCAATGAAATTCATATACTAAAATTGTTGCGCGAAAACGGTTTCAGCCTGCGCGAAAACCGTTGTAGCCTTGCGCGAAAACTGTTGCTCTGTGCAAGAATGGTTGTGCTGGCTTGAATTATGCTACAACTGCTTTGCGTGCCAAAACTGTTTATTTTCCTTACTAATAAGAACTAACTTTCATGATTATTCACTGTTTATGACTTTTGCTCAACGAAGTTATCCTTAGAAGTTCAGCTCAACTGTCGCGGTATGGCTTCCTGCCGCTCTCAGCAAAGTGCATTGGAATAGCCTGGATCAGCAGAGCAAATGCGATTTCCCAGGTTAAGCTCAGCAAATGTACAGCTCTTCTTGCAGCGCTAATTCAGCGGAAAATCTTGCTATTTATTTAGGTTGAATACTATAAACATCTATCCTGCAACTTGGTTGTTTTTACGATAGCAACTACGGTTTTATTTTAGCTGTCGGAGAGAACTTGTATGTCCGGCTCTGAGAGCATCACCGAGTGTACTGTGCGAAAACGGCTGTATATTTATAGATTTCTGACAAAGCAGGCGGAGCCTAAAATACTACACGAAATGAGACGATCTGATTGGCCGAGAGCCGAAGTTTTGGCTACTGTCAATCACAATTGTACACGGAATGGCTGAAAATACTAAATCGGAGAAATATTCCAATACCCCAAACAATTTTATAACTAAATAATTTCCATGTAATTATTTCATGTTTCTGACTGAACTTATGTGAGAAATATACCCGAAGATCTGAAGTTTGTATTGTGTGTTTAAATACAACTTCGTCCATCGCTAATGTATGAAACGAGGTCGGGAAACACTGTCAAACTTCCCCGCCAAGTTCCCGCTCCATCCTCTAACAGCGTGTTCGCCACGAAAACATACCGGTGTTTCGTGCGATGAAACGGAAGAATGGAGATGCTATCTGAATGATTCCTAATCGCATGGTAAGCGTGATACTATCAATTTCCAAATTAAAATGTCTCAGACGCTAATTCGTCCGACAAATAAAGTTTCTGATCGAAAATCCTATAACTTGACAACAACAACACATGCATACAGTAGAAACTGGCGGCAAATCAGGTTGTCAAGAATTTGGATAAACCTCTGAAATCTATAGCGCTTAAATTACTACGTATTTTATGAGCTGACACTTCGCCATAATAAACTTGAATCTATTGTGCAAACATAGATAAGTAGGAATTTGCATGAAATTACGTGACAGAGATGAAACTCACGGATTTCCGACTCTGGGGGTAAATTTTTCAACAGGCCAAATTTCATCACACAGACGATGTTTACGTGAGGCTCTCGACGGTCTAATGTGACGTTGAGGCTCAAGAATGTGGGCGCTTTATCCAAACATAGATCTTAAACACATTTACTGGCGAATTTTCGCCACACTACCCCCTCCCAATACTTGTTCGTCCCCGAACAAGGGATAACTTGGCTAATAGAAATTTCATGCAATATCCTTCACAAGTTTTCATTGATGGTTTCAATTCTTTTCTATGCTCCTACTCTGAACTGGTATTTACAATTTTCTCTCACAAATGTATTGCCTCTTCGTTTAGCAATCACAGAACATACTGGATACCCAGATTAAACAGGTAAAGTAACTTTAACACTGTCCAACGTTAACTGTGTCATGCAAAGAACATAACAGTTCATAAAAGTGTTCATACAGTCCAAATGTCTTCTTCAGGCAGATCATAATGTCCATTGTCTTTTTTGGTTTGAACTTATTAATTATCAGTCTAAGATTTCTGTTATATGCGTTCACATATCTATCATTTTCAGACTGATCCCAGATTATAAAATCATACTGATTTTGTTGAATTCCGGTTGCCCTTGAATAATTATCTCCATGCAGATCAATAAAGTTCATTAAGTCCATCTGTAATCAATGTCATTGTGGCATTAACTTCTCAGTACATGTATATACTTGAAACATAAAGAAAAGTAGGTATGCAGAATTTATTTCAGCTGTCCCTTAAGATTTTGGATTTTGTTTAGTTTTCTAGATTGTCGACCGAAACACTGAAGTACTGAAAAATTATTTGTTAAATCTTCTCATCTGTTCCAGGTTGTGTAGATGGAGTTGATGGAAGGACCAGTTTCTGTACCAAGAGCTGGATGTTGGTGTCCTCACTGTTGATTCCTCTGGAAACAATCCCGCAATCTGTCTGGTGATCGAAAGGTATCTCCAATATTGCTTCTTCTTCATATGGTTATCTCAAAGGTGGTGTAACTCTAGACTCGACTGTTAAGTTTTACCCACTTTGCTCTTAAGTCTATATCAGACTGAGCAAATACTTCTAAGCAACCACTTTACCAAACATTGGCTAGCTGGATCTATATCCCACGTACTTCCTTAGTACAGCGACTCCAAATGCGGTAATGTTACTTCAACTATTAAACTTACATCACAGAATTTTGACAGAAACAGTTTCCTCTCTAGCTAGCTTCAAGGACCTCTTTAGTTTCTTCAACAACTACTGCAATGTTTAACTCAGGACTAAGCCCAGCACTTTTAGTCCCTGCGAGTGCGATGTCCCACCCATATATGAATCTCAATGGCTAGGGCTCGCGTTCTGTATCAACCAAAATTATCCACACATCAACGTTTTTCGGTTTTCCCTATAAAGGTTCGCATATGGCCCATTTACCCAGGACGCTGCTTCCCAGTTCAGATCGACCAGCAACAATCTGTTGCTGTCCTGGCGGAAGAATGGTCGTCTCCGAAATTACAAGACGACAGCAAAACTGGTCTACTTGCCCATAAAATAGAATTTGTTGACCGTTACAACTTACATGTCAAGCAGTTTCTATTTAGATGAATTTCACAATCATTCTTCATTAGAAAGTCCATTCCCAGGATCCTTGGTATGTTAGCTACATGTGTGACATAACTGATTGGCTAGTATGGAAGAATTCCAATGTTCATTTCACAAATTCCGCGGATACTTAATGTCTGATTAGCTGTCATTAACTGCATGCAGGTTGTCTGTGTTACAGGTCAACTTTTCCTGCAGTATACGGTTATATATACACTCAGATTAAATTGTAACTCAAGATCAAAATTTATCAATAACAAATACAGTTTCCGTTTCGGCCTGGAACATAGTCATCCGCTTCCTGGTGGTACTAACCCTACCTTTCGTACAGCTTCGTTATCCTGTCTATGTTGTTGCTGACGGTTTTACATAGGTGAAACACGTTATTTCTGACGAATAGATGTTTGTCACTTCTTCATCTGTCTGATGGGGCTTCTTTGGACCTACAACCCACCGTTGCCCCATTGGGCCGGTTGTCTCGCATTTTTCCGATTTACGTTGTGCAATTTGTGGCTGATATTTTTTCAATCCACGCCAGAACAATCGCGGATCACGTGTCCTCTCGTGACACCTTCAACATTCGATACTAGAATGACTTTTAACCTTTGGTCTTGTGATTCGACATATGTGTATAATAACCTTATTAACACATTCTTTGTTTTTCACTTCAGGGCAGATTTGATCATCGAATCCTCATTGCAGGGTGTGACATCTACACGCCTGCTGAACTTCGCTGTAACACCAGGGTTGCCATGGTTACACTGTGCATCTACCTGCCTGTAACCGTTGATCTCCAGTGCAAAAAATTGCAGCTGCTGATGATTCATCGTGTACACTGACTGGTTGCCGTGGTTGGATATCTGTATACTAGAGTATCCATGTTTTCTATAGCATTGATGAAGGATATAATTGTCAACCATTCAAGATGTGGAGGGTCCATACCAGGATGTCGAATGGAAGTGGCCAACTCCCTTATCGCCTGTCCCAATTCGCGTAGATGCTCCTCACTTGTGTTGACGTTCCCTCAGCTTTGCTAAACCTGTGAACTTGATATCTTGTTCTGAAAACTTGGTTGAAATCTTGAAATTTGTTCTTCGGAGTTGCCCGCTTCGCAGCCCTGTCTACCTGTCCTAATTGTGGATGTACATCTGTTTATTTAGGATTTGGCCTGCAGTTATTCCTTCCACGAACTGTCACTATAACCTATGGGGTATTCATTTCATTTGACGACGATTTGCGCCTTACACGTGAGTTACGTCGTCTAGCCAACTCACGCGGGGAATGATCTCAAAGCCGGAATGCTCGCTACCTCATCTTCCAACTACTGTTGATGTGATGGATGAAATGACACTTCGGGGTGACTGTCCTCATTAACGCTGGTGTCTGGATCTCTCTGCATTTTTCGTCTGAATGTATTCAACAGTTCAGCAAGGTTTAATGACAGTTTATGTACTTATGACACCAAGTACTGTAGAAACAATACTGATCCCATCGCTCGTCACCAATTGTAGCGGAAATTTCCTATACTAAATGAGTTAGTATGGAAACTTATTTTTACATGTCTAGATATGCTGCCACCAGTACCACTAAGGGTGATACGACCTGTATGAACTCTCGTTCCTTATGTGAGACTCAAGCGATAACTGTTCTACACTGGTTTCTATTATATACGACCTCGTTTCTTCTTTATGAAATCTTATTATCCTCTGCTTCAATACACTTGAACACAAATATAACCAACCTCTCTTCGGCGGTGCCGCTACCAAGGAGGTACGTTTTCGTCGTGTCATCAAATACCTTAACTGTCAGTTGTCAGGTTGTTCTAGTCACTTGCTATTACTGTTTTCAACTTCTTCTGTGATATAGAATTCAGTACCGTTTGCTCATTCAGTCATAGTTGTACAAATTTGTTTGTGCGAATTCTGCTAGTCCAGTTTCTGTTATATTCGCAACAGACTATAGTCCAATACATGAACCAATAATAACGTCAACAATGGTTTCAAGTTCAACAAATAACAGTATAACAGTTTATTCAGAATGTACAACTTTTGCTTGAATACCAGTTGTGTGATAAATGTCCCTATGCTATTCCCTATGTATATATATCTTCTCCTCTGTTGTGCCAATTGGTTGGTTGGTTATTGTCCGAAACGGTTGTGCATCGAATTTTTTGTTCATCTGATTTAATCCGCAGGTAAATAATTAATATGGTACAGCATCTGCACACAATATTACTTCATTCCTGGGTTCAGCCAAAATTCATATAATAAAATTGTTGCGCGAAAACGGTTTCAGTCTGCGCGAAAACCGTTGCAGCCCTGCGCGAAAACTGTTGCTCTGTGCAGGAATGGTTGTGCTGGCTTGCATTATGCTACAACTGCTTTGCGTGCCAAAACTGTTTATTTTCCTTACTAATAAGAACTAACTTTCATGATTTTTCGCTGTTTATGACTTTTGCTCAACGAAGTTATCTGTAGAAGTTCAGCTCAACTGTCGCGGTATGGCTTCCTGCCGCTCTCAGCAAAGTGCATTAGAATAATCTGGCTCAGCAGAGCAAATGGGATTTCACAGGTTAAGCTCAGCAAATGGGAATTGCCATGTTAAGCAGAACAGGATTTCTGGATGGTGTACAGCTCTTCTTGCAGCGCTAATTCAGCGGAAAATCTTGCTATTTATTTAGGTTGAATACTATAAACATCTATCCTGCAACTTGGTTGTTTTTACGATAGCAACTACGGTTTTATTTTAGCTGTCGGAGAGAACTTGTATGTCCGGCTCTGAGAGCATCACCGAGTGTACTGTGCGAAAACGGCTGTATTTATAGATTTCTGACAAAGCAGGCGGAACCTAAAATACTACACAAAATGAGACGATCTGATTGGCCGAGAGCCGGAGTTTTGACTACTGTCAATCACAATTGTACACAGAATGGCTGAAAATACTAAATCGAGGAAATATTTCAATACCCCAAACAATTATATAACTAAATAATTTCCATATAATTATTTCATGTTTCTGACTGAACTTATGTGAGAAATATACCCAAAGATCTGAAGTTTGTATTGTGTGTTTAAATACAACTTCGTCCGTCGCTAATGTATGAAACGAGGTCGGGAAACACTGTCAAACTTCCTCGCCAAGTTCCCGCTCCATCCTCTAACAACGTGTTCGCCACGAAAACATACCGGTTTTTCGTGCGATGAAACGGAAGAATGGAGATGCTATCTGAATGATTCCTAACCGAATGGTAAGCGTAATACTATCAATTTCCAAGTTATAATGTCTCAGACGCTAACTCGTCCGACAAATAAAGTTTCTGATCGAAAATTCTATAACTTGACAGCAACAACACATGCATGCAGTAAAAACTGGCGGCAAATCAGGTTGTCAAGAATTTAGATAAACTTCTGAAATCTATAGCGCTTAAATTACTACATATTATGAGCTGACACTTCGCCATAATAAACTTGAATCTATTGTGCAAACATAGATAAGTGGGAATTTGCATGAAATTACGTGATAGAGATGAAACTCACGGATTTCCGACTCTGGGGGTAAATTTTTCAACAGGCCAAATTTCATCACACAGACGATGTTTGCGTGAGGCTCTCGACGGTCTACTATTTACGTTTTGGCGCTGACGTCGAGGCTCAAGAATGTGGGCGCTTTATCCAAACATAGATCTTAAACACATTTACTGGCGAATTTTCGCCACACTACCCCCTCCCAATACTTGTTCGTCCCCGAACAAGGGATAACTTGGCTAATAGAAATTTCATGCAATATCCTTCACAAGTTTTCATTGATGGTTTCAATTCTTTTCTATGCTCCTACTCTGAACTGGTATTTACAATTTTCTCTCACAAATGTATTGCCTCTTCGTTTAGCAATCACAGAACATACTGGATACCCAGATTAAACAGGTAAAGTAACTTTAACACTGTCCAACGTTAACTGTGTCATGCAAAGAACATAACAGTTCATAAAAGTGTTCATACAGTCCAAATGTCTTCTTCAGGCAGATCATAATGTCCATTGTCTTTTCTGGTTTGAACTTATTAATTATCAGTCTAAGATTTCTGTTATATGCGTTCACATATCTATCATTTTCAGACTGATCCCAGATTATAAAATCATACTGATTTTGTTGAATTCCGGTTGCCCTTGAATAATTATCTCCATGCAGATCAATAAAGTTCATTAAGTCCATCTGTAATCAATGTCATTGTGGCATTAACTTCTCAGTACATGTATATACTTGAAACATAAAGAAAAGTAGTTATGCAGAATTTATTTCAGCTGTCCCTTAAGATTTTGGATTTTGTTTAGTTTTCTAGATTGTCGACCGAAACACTGAAGTACTGAAAAATTATTTGTTAAATCTTCTCATCTGTTCCAGGTTGTGTAGATGGAGTTGATGGAAGGACCAGTTTCTGTACCAAGAGCTGGATGTTGGTGTCCTCACTGTTGATTCCTCTGGAAACAATCCCGCAATCTGTCTGGTGATCGAAAGGTATCTCCAATATTGCTTCTTCTTCATATGGTTATCTCAAAGGTGGTGTAACTCTAGACTCGACTGTTAAGTTTTACCCACTTTGCTCTTAAGTCTATATCAGACTGAGCAAATACTTCTAAGCAACCACTTTACCAAACATTGGCTAGCTGGATCTATATCCCACGTACTTCCTTAGTACAGCGACTCCAAATGCGGTAATGTTACTTCAACTATTAAACTTACATCACAGAATTTTGACAGAAACAGTTTCCTCTCTAGCTAGCTTCAAGGACCTCTTTAGTTTCTTCAACAACTACTGCAATGTTTAACTCAGGACTAAGCCCAGCGCTTTTAGTCCCTGCGAGTGCGATGTCCCACCCATATATGAATCTCAATGGCTAGGGCTCGCGTTCTGTATCAACCAAAATTATCCACACATCAACGTTTTTCGGTTTTCCCTATAAAGGTTCGCATATGGCCCATTTACCCAGGACGCTGCTTCCCAGTTCAGATCGACCAGCAACAATCTGTTGCTGTCCTGGCGGAAGAATGGTCGTCTCCGAAACTACAAGACGACAGCAAAACTGGTCTACTTGCCCATAAAATAGAATTTGTTGACCGTTACAACTTACATGTCAAGCAGTTTCTATTTAGATGAATTTCACAATCATTCTTCATTAGAAAGTCCATTCCCAGGATCCTTGGTATGTTAGCTACATGTGTGACATAACTGATTGGCTAGTATGGAAGAATTCCAATGTTCATTTCACAAATTCCGCGGATACTTAATGTCTGATTAGCTGTCATTAACTGCATGCAGGTTGTCCGTGTTACAGGTCAACTTTTCCTGCAGTATACGGTTATATACACACTCAGATTAAATTGTAACTCAAGATCAAAATTTATCAATAACAAATACAGTTTCCGTTTCGGCCTGGAACATAGTCATCCGCTTCCTGGTGGTACTAACCCTACCTTTCGTACAGCTTCGTTATCCTGTCTATGTTGTTGCTGACGGTTTTACATAGGTGAAACACGTTATTTCTGACGAATAGATGTTTGTCACTTCTTCATCTGTCTGATGGGGCTTCTTTGGACCTACAACCGACCGTTGCCCCATTGGGCCGGTTGTCTCGCATTTTTCCGATTTACGTTGTGCAATTTGTGGCTGATATTTTTCAATCCACGCCAGAACAATCGCGGATCACGTGTCCTCTCGTGACACCTTCAACATTCGATACTAGAATGACTTTTAACCTTTGGTCTTGTGATTCGACATATGTGTATAATAACCTTATTAACACATTCTTTGTTTTTCACTTCAGGGCAGATTTGATCATCGAATCCTCATTGCAGGGTGTGACATCTACACGCCTGCTGAACTTCGCTGTAACACCAGGGTTGCCATGGTTACACTGTGCATCTACCTGCCTGTAACCGTTGATCTCCAGTGCAAAAAATTGCAGCTGCTGATGATTCATCGTTTACACTGACTGGTTGCCGTGGTTGGAGATCTGTATACTAGAGTATCCATGTTTTCTATAGCATTGATGAAGGATATAATTGTCAACCATTCAAGATGTGGAGGGTCCATACCAGGATGTCGAATGGAAGTGGCCAACTCCCTTATCGCCTGTCCCAATTCGCGTAGATGCTCCTCACTTGTGTTGACGTTCCCTCAGCTTTGCTAAACCTGTGAACTTGATATCTTGTTCTGAAAACTTGGTTGAAATCTTGAAATTTGTTCTTCGGAGTTGCCCGCTTCGCAGCCCTGTCTACCTGTCCTAATTGTGGATGTACATCTGTTTATTTAGGATTTGGCCTGCAGTTATTCCTTCCACGAACTGTCACTATAACCTATGGGGTATTCATTTCATTTGACGACGATATGCGCCTTACACGTGAGTTACGTCGTCTAGCCAACTCACGCGGGGAATGATCTCAAAGCCGGAATGCTCGCTACCTCATCTTCCAACTACTGTTGATGTGATGGATGAAATGACACTTCGGGGTGACTGTCCTCATTAACGCTGGTGTCTGGATCTCTCTGCATTTTTCGTCTGAATGTATTCAACAGTTCAGCAAGGTTTAATGACAGTTTATGTACTTATGACACCAAGTACTATAGAAACAATACTGATCCCATCGCTCGTCACCAATTGTAGCGGAAATTTCCTATACTAAATGAGTTAGTATGGAAACTTATTTTTACATGTCTAGATATGCTGCCACCAGTACCACTAAGGGTGATACGACCTGTATGAACTCTCGTTCCTTATGTGAGACTCAAGCGATAACTGTTCTACACTGGTTTCTATTATATACGACCTCGTTTCTTCTTTATGAAATCTTATTATCCTCTGCTTCAATACACTTGAACACAAATATAACCAACCTCTCTTCGGTGGTGCCGCTACCAAGGAGCTACGTTTTCGTCGTGTCATCAAATACCTTAACTGTCAGTTGTCAGGTTGTTCTAGTCACTTGCTATTACTGTTTTCAACTTCTTCTGTGATATAGAATTCAGTACCGTTTGCTCATTCAGTCATAGTTGTACAAATTTGTTTGTGCGAATTCTGCTAGTCCAGTTTCTGTTATATTCGCAACAGACTATAGTCCAATACATGAACCAATAATAACGTCAACAATGGTTTCAAGTTCAACAAATAACAGTATAACAGTTTATTCAGAATGTACAACTTTTGCTTGAATACCAGTTGTGTGATAAATGTCCCTATGCTATTCCCTATGTATATATATCTTCTCCTCTGTTGTGCCAATTGGTTGGTTGGTTATTGTCCGAAACGGTTGTGCATCGAATTTTTTGTTCATCTGATTTAATCCGCAGGTAAATAATTAATATGGTACAGCATCTGCACACAATATTACTTCATTCCTGGGTTCAGCCAAAATTCATATAATAAATTGTTGCGCGAAAACGGTTTCAGTCTACGCGAAAACCGTTGCAGCCCTGCGCGAAAACTGTTGCTCTGTGCAGGAATGGTTGTGCTGGCTTGAATTATGCTACAACTGCTTTGCGTGCCAAAACTGTTTATTTTCCTTACTAATAAGAACTAACTTTCATGATTTTTCGCTGTTTATGACTTTTGCTCAACGAAGTTATCTGTAGAAGTTCAACTCAACTGTCGCGGTATGGCTTCCTGCCGCTCTCAGCAAAGTGCATTAGAATAATCTGGCTCAGCAGAGCAAATGGGATTTCACAGGTTAAGCTCAGCAAATGGGAATTGCCATGTTAAGCAGAACAGGATTTCTGGATGGTGTACAGCTCTTCTTGCAGCGCTAATTCAGCGGAAAATCTTGCTATTTATTTAGGTTGAATACTATAAACATCTATCCTGCAACTTGGTTGTTTTTACGATAGCAACTACGGTTTTATTTTAGCTGTCGGAGAGAACTTGTATGTCCGGCTCTGAGAGCATCACCGAGTGTACTGTGCGAAAACGGCTGTATTTATAGATTTCTGACAAAGCAGGCGGAGCCTAAAATACTACACAAAATGAGACGATCTGATTGGCCGAGAGCCGGAGTTTTGACTACTGTCAATCACAATTGTACACAGAATGGCTGAAAATACTAAATCGGGGAAATATTTCAATACCCCAAACAATTATATAACTAAATAATTTCCATATAATTATTTCATGTTTCTGACTGAACTTATGTGAGAAATATACCCAAAGATCTGAAGTTTGTATTGTGTGTTTAAATACAACTTCGTCCGTCGCTAATGTATGAAACGAGGTCGGGAAACACTGTCAAACTTCCTCGCCAAGTTCCCGCTCCATCCTCTAACAACGTGTTCGCCACGAAAACATACCGGTTTTTCGTGCGATGAAACGGAAGAATGGAGATGCTATCTGAATGATTCCTAACCGAATGGTAAGCGTAATACTATCAATTTCCAAGTTATAATGTCTCAGACGCTAACTCGTCCGACAAATAAAGTTTCTGATCGAAAATTCTATAACTTGACAGCAACAACACATGCATGCAGTAGAAACTGGCGGCAAATCAGGTTGTCAAGAATTTAGATAAACTTCTGAAATCTATAGCGCTTAAATTACTACATATTATGAGCTGACACTTCGCCATAATAAACTTGAATCTATTGTGCAAACATAGATAAGTGGGAATTTGCATGAAATTACGTGATAGAGATGAAACTCACGGATTTCCGACTCTGGGGGTAAATTTTTCAACAGGCCAAATTTCATCACACAGACGATGTTTGCGTGAGGCTCTCGACGGTCTACTATTTACGTTTTGGCGCTGACGTCGAGGCTCAAGAATGTGGGCGCTTTATCCAAACATAGATCTTAAACACATTTACTGGCGAATTTTCGCCACAATATGTCTGCCACAGATTCTTGGCTCTCCAGATTCTGTAAGACTTGACGAAATCCTGTGGAAGGGAAAGGAATACTGCTGTAGCAACTGTAAGTGACTAAGGAATTTTTCCAAGAAACTGTATCATATGTAGTATTGCCGTAATGAATTCCTGCAGCCCTTTGGAGAGGAAACACCTGATTTTGACTGGCAAATATGTGGCAGTTTGCGGCTAGACAATATAGTCGCAAAATGACTACATGGCGTCACAACTGTCAAATAGGACGCCATGGCCACAAAACGACACACGCCATGCGTATAGGGCCTTTTCGTTCATCCGGCGTTGCTAGCCCTTTTCTGCGACACCTGCCCACAAATAATCGTACAGGATTTGCCGGCAACACCACACGTGAGCTACAATCACTCAACATTCGTTGGATATATTATTTAACTGAGTGCATTTTCCTTGAAAATTATTGCACAATGAATCGAAAAGTTGGTATTCTTATTCATCTGGAGCACATTTTGGTGTCAATCAGTGTCTCTATGAGTCGAACTCGTAATTTTGCTGCAGCACGTGCACCTGACGTAACCATGGGGACCTTGTTGGTGATGTTTGAGATGGATTTTTCCTTGCCGTTTTCACCACTTCGTCACCACTGACAATCTTCAGTGCGTATACGTGACTCTCGGCGACGGTTCAATAGCCGGATAAACGAAAAGTGTCCTATGTTGTAACGTCATCAGGGTGCACTCCGGGGATTCTTCCATTCGGAATGGAATAGGCTATGGGTCCGTTTTTCGGCCACCAGTTTTCGTAAATCCTTCAACCCAAATCACTTATATGTATATATTTTCTGAAAGAGCATGATGAAACTATTATTTTAAGATATAGCACTGCTATGTTATAGAAAATTAAACTCGAACATTCTCCTCCATGCTTGCTTCATTTTTTTCTAGAAAACCCCTTAAAACGTCGAAAAATGGTCAAATTCGGCTCAATTTCCAGAAAAATCTGTAAGAGCGATTCCAATTAAACTTCTTACTCATGGGGTCAACCTGCCCGTTTTTTGTCAGATTTTCTTCCCGTAAATGAGTCCCGATTTTTAGGCACACCCAAGGGGCATAACTGAGGCAGGACAAAATGTACTTCATGATCCCGATCAGCGTGTAGACGAAGCCAGCCCTCGATCTGTACGTACTCGTTTGCAGCGTTGATAATACTGAATAGGATGGTATTATAGATATAAGCTATTAAGAAGACAAGAAGAATTATGATGTAGCAGAACAAGGGCAGTCTATCATATTACGAAATTGCTAACGCGAAACGTCACGACGTCGACTGCTGCTATGGAAAACTCGGAACGTTGATCTACATAATTTGATTACAATTATCCCCAGTTCTGCTCATGATCCAGTTAAGTACATTGCTAATTTCCACAAGTGCCTCTATATGGGGATAATCATGCTGAGTTGAATGATTTTCGGGTGTTGATGCTTGGTTTTACGGTGGCAAATAGCCATTTTCGATGTTATTTTGGGGATGGTAAAACCAGTATTGAGACCCACAATTCATCCAATTCAGCATTGTTATTTTACCCTGCAATCTAATTCACGCTTCAGTGCAGCACAAATTAAAACAATTGATAACAAATCAGACGGTATTAATTCTATGACTTATTTTTTATGAACTCAAATATTCAAAAACCTCAATGTATTCGGTAAGTAATCCTGGTAAGTGTTTTGCTTATGAAATATCTTGCAAAGCGTTTACAGTTTTTCTGTGTACGAAAGAAGTATTGTTTTCTGCTGATTTGACACGCAATATCACTAATTGTTGAACGCAATGCTTTGTTATGTGTTGCCAAAAAAAACAGGAAAAAAACATTGACAAAACAGTCCTATGCAGGAATTCAACAATGCATACAGTTTTCAACCACTTCGAAAGGGGCTCCTGTGAGGTTATCGTGACCGTGGCTCAACCATCCATGTGTCGGTGCATGTCACCAGAAAGACTGATATTAGGCTGGTTGAAAAAAATCCTGTTTAGCATGGCACCACCCCCCCCCCCGCCCCCCCCTTGAATTTCGTTCGCCTCAACATTTTGTTATATTTTGTTTGCCTAAAAGTCCGTTTTCAACATCCAGTGGTCAGCCATGATCGTTCATGAAAAATTTCCACATCTATGATCGTAAATGTTGATAACCAACGCTTTAAATCTCCAATTATGAAGGCAAACAACGGCGCAGAAGGACGATGGATGCCAGCTACTTTATTTACAACAGAAATCCAAATAATGAGGCAAGGTTTATTGATGATTTTATTCACAAATCCCACTTATAAAAAGGAAAAAATAATCCGCCCTCCCTACCCAGATTTATAAAAAAAATGATGCTAAACATGAATTTGTTTTTAACCAGCCTTACCCGTTATTTGGCAATATGCGTGTATTGCACTGTATATCAATTGATAGTCTCAAACAATTTTAACTATCAGCGCATGGCATACCATTTATTGAGGTTCACAGCCATGCTTCCAATGGGCAGACATGCATTGTTGGTCATCCACTGTGTATTGTAGTCAATCTGCACGAGCTTCTCGCTGTGTGTGATCATGGGGCATAGTGTGGCTGATAGTGTCAGGCGCACGAAAGGGTTAATCGGGTCATCAGTTGGTCACGTGTTGTTGGTCGCGCTACAGCTGCACATACGTCATTCGTCTTCAGGTAGATGAAGCCAGAGGAGCGTGTTTGGTCAGTTTGCTGCCGATTTTCTCCTGATTTCCTTTTCCATCGATGCGGTCGGATAAAAATGGTATGGTACATGTTTTGTTTGTTGTCTGACGAGCTTGGTTGACGATGATTGCGGGGTGTGGCATGCGGAACGGTGGAATAATGGCACATATCGTGCTTTGCTGAGGGTGCCGATGTGGGGGTGGCGACTTCTCGTTTGGGCTCCCTGTTAATGTATTATAATATCCATACCTAGTTAATTCTTTTATTTCAAGCTCCCATGGATTGGGGTATGTTTATTTCATTAAGTTGAATGTAACGTTGGATTATATTTATAATAGAGTGCTATATTTGGATTCGCTGAATTTGGAATTGCTGTATTTAGAGTTATCAGTTAAATTCCATTATAAGGCATGCTATATGAATATGGGCGAATTGTTTTGATTTTCTGATTTAAGTGGTGCAATCATGTAATCATGTTGAAATAATTTGTCCATTGTTCTTTTGATGTGATTATATAATCGGATTGGATGTCCTATATATACTGAATTTATATCGAAGTTATTTATATTTCTAGGAGTATTTCCTGAATAAAAGTCATCTAGTCCGACATCTGACTTGACTATTTCCCTTGGTCTTACTTATTTATGCCTATGCGTCTATTAAAACGATGTTGATCGGTTCTGGTCTTCACGGCGGTGGTTCTTATGACTAATCGGATGGCAAGCGTGAATAAACTATTGTCTTGATTCTATTCTCAAATAGTGCGAAACTGTAATTGTACTGTACCATCAGTGATTCATACGTGAAGCGGTCGTTGAATCAATGGCACCTCATTAAAATTGAAGCCTGCATGCTTTGCCCACCGTGGACATTTAAAATCTGCAAATACAGAGGAAGTGGTTCCTAGTATCGAAGCGCATTCGTTTATCAACAGTCTTTTTTCGTTCAGCGACAGAGATGGCACACTGGTGCACCATCTGATGTGATGTGATTTTTTTCCTTCCGGAGAATGACAAATACTTTGTAGAAAAACGAAACGAAGACAAATTACTATTCTGGTATCCAGCATGAACGCCATTTTGTATTTTTCATGCTCTTCTACTCCCGGGGGGCGGATATACAAGTTGTTTACCTCTCCATATAATTTGATTTTTTGTTCTTTTTGGATTCCCACTTGAGCTGTTTCATTGCTTTGTTCAGATACAGTGTCAGAAGGATTGGGTCAAATTTACCAGATATTTTTTAGTATAGACGTGACGGACCCAAATAGTTTGGGTACGTCACGTCTTTACCCAAAAATTCTGACTGTGTAGTTTCTCTAACATGCCAATCCAATGTTTGGTACTGATTTTTTATGATTTAAATTTCGGCTATTTGCCAGAGAATCTGTGCTACTTCTCCATTCGTTTGACGCGACATTCCACGAATCTTCCATTTTCAAGATCCCACTTTTTACTCAATTTCTATAGATAATAGACATGGCGAACAGTGTCTTTGAACATCTCTCTCGTATCGGGCTGATAACTTCCATTGCAGATGTTACAAGTATGAGAACTATCAGATTTAACGGGGATGCAGGCCCGTACGCACGATTTCTATCGGGGGGGGGGGTGCGATTTCATATAAAGCAGAACGTGAGTCCCAGCAATGCGCGCTACAAGCGCGCAACGCTAGGGAGTTCCCGGGCATGCCCCCCCCCCCCCCGAAAAATTTGGAAACTCTATACTTCATTTGGCGCATTCTAGTGCCTTCCAAGGGGAAAATAGTGCTCTAATATAGCTGCTGCTGTGTTGCTTTTATAGGGTCCAAAAACGTGAAAATAACTGAAAAGTATGAACCATATGAGGAAACATAAATAACAACAACGGTCGTTAATTCAGGTAAAAATACAAGCAATACTAGCACTGATTTATTTCACTATTAATCATCACTGTTTTGTTGTGTTGTTGGACACACATAATACACGAGAAATATAACATTGATCAATTATTTTCCGGTGAGACCAATCACTCCGTTGAAGTGAGTACAATGATTCACCGAAGGCCAAGGTGAATACTTGTTTTTTTCTGGAACATTTAACATAATAATTACCGGATTAGATGCTGCCAACCATTACATCCAAGATTCAAGATTTAAGAAATTTTATTTAAAGTCGGTTGTCAGTTTTAAACATGATAAACATTAGCTCTAAGCGAGCTATTTTACCGAAAAAAAACATTGGTATAACATGGACAATAAAAGTATGAGTAAAACGATATTACAATTTCTAAAATAATTATGTACATGAGGGATATATCCCAAGCTATAGATTTTATATATGATTAAATGCGATTTAAAATGAGTACATGTAGAAACGAGATTAGAAATGATAAACATATATTAAGAATTTACGAGCAGTTAAGAATTTATATGGTATCTGATTATATACATTTAAAACTAGAGCATATAAGAACAAGACTAGAAACGATAAACAATTGTGTACATGTAATTAAGAGTTTACAGGCAGTTAAGAAATTGCCTGATTATACACAATTTAAAATTTAAAATTAGGTACATGTAAATGAGACTGCTGATAGAGACCTCACGTGTCGTCATTTCGAACAAAATTACGTCACAGGAAAAGCTTTGTTCTCTGACTGAATATAACGTAACATTTATGCGGTGAAGGGGCCTACATGACTTTCCGTAAAATACCACGTGACGGCGAGTGGAGTGAGTGAGTGAGTGAATAGGGTTTAACGTCGCTTTCAACATTTTTTCAGCTATATCACGACGGGGAAGGGAAGGGAGGGGCGGGGGAGGGGCAGGGGAACCTACTTGTAACAGAGCAGATCTAATGCTGCCATTTTATAGTGCTGTCCCACTGAAATGTCATGCCGTGACGGCGCGTGGACCGATCGCGCACCAATGTTCATGTGATAAATGATAGCAAAAGTTTATTAACGCTTCTGAAGATAGTAATAGAGAAATGGGACTGTCACTTTGAAAAGAGATAATATACAGAGAAACTGGACTGTCACTTTGCAAACAAAGAGATAATATACAGTCACTTTGCAAAGAGATAATGTACAGTTATGACCTTTTGATGATGTGTATACAGAGTGTTAAAAACCCAAAGGAGACTGATGCCTTTGAACTCAATAGTCCTGAATATACCGCGTAACCGTAGGGCGGACCAAAGGTCAACTTTGTGCGAGCGGGGGTGAGGGGGGGGGGGGTTGCGGCCGCACCCCCCGAACCCCCCTGCGTACGGGCCTGGGATGTCTATCACATGGCAGTGTATTAACAAATTCATTAAGAATACTTATTAGATGATACAAATATCCAAATTTGTTCGAAACTCTTTGGGTTAAAGATGATGACTCGTCATCGATCGAGTGCATTATCTTCAAGAAAATGAAATCTGTGACCGTTCTGTAATCCCCTGTAGATTTCTATCACATCGCTTGCTTGCCTTCGCTCGTGTGAAAAGAGCTCGTGTTTTCTTTCAGACATGAAATCAGGAATCAATACACTAATTTGGATCTTTTAAGTGGAATGCTATATCGTGTCGCGTCTAATAGATTCATCGAGTAGAAAGGCGAGCAATGCTCACGTATCTGTGCGTTTATGTAATTTCGAAATTAACCTGAACAGTATGATTTCATTAATAACTGCCCTTGGTGACACAAGCTATTCGGCTCTTTTGCACGAAAAATGATAATAAATCCAAGCCACACTAACATAACTTAATATCTAGAGGGGTTTAATATAAATATATCTTGCAACCAATGAGCTTTGAGGTATTCATCGTGTTTGGGGATTTTCACGGGGTTAACATGACCCTATCATTTAAAGCACCTGTCTTGCATAGGCTGGATGGCTATAGGACGATAGCTATGCGATATTTGTGCATGAGCACTACAGAAATTAAACATATGTGCGAGGCAAGGAGTTCGAAATATCCACAGTTGCATTTAATCGTTGTTTACTGTTAACATTCAAGCACAGTACAAATTCCAACAACGTTGCCAACTTGAGTAACGGAATGTGCACTCTGAAAATAATAACAATGCTCTACCCGTGATGACGTTTGTCGTTGTTAATGTTTAATCACAGGCAGCTACACTAATTATGTAAATTTTGTTAATTAAAGAGAAATTAGTGAATATTATATGTCGTGTCTATATCTGCATATGCCGGGTTGTTGTTGTAACAACAAGGTACATAACGCAAACCACCTGAACTGTCCAAATGTATCGTTTTCACATCTTTATCCTCGAAAACATGAAAAAAGTGATGGATAAGCTGAACAAGTATACATCCTACTTCCGATTTATCATATGCGTAGTTCCGGGTCGAAGGGTATTTCAATCGAAAGAATCCGAAAACTCTCAATTTATTATCGTCGCCAGCAGCGAAGATCGATCGGTAACAAAAATGGCCGCGGCACATGGATACTTGGGTATGACGTCATGACTTCATGCGTAGATACAGCAGGGCGTTATGTACTTTGAATTCATGAATTTATTCATAATTACAAGCGTCTAGTCCGTCATTCATAATCCAGCCGTCGTCCATTAGAGAATATCCGCGTCCATAATCCAAAGACCTATTCCATTTTCCATATAACAGTATTAGCACCAAATTCAAAAAGACAATCATAGTATACAAAAACATAGGCTTGTTTCCTGCAAGAGAATCGGCCAACAGTTTTCAATGATGCCGGCAAGACATCATGATGTTCAAAAAATATCAAATCCGTATCGCTGATCAGTATTCTTAATCCATAATATTCGTTGTAAAGTCGTCATCTAAAGAATGATGTATCTCAGTCACGCTTTGATTGTGACTTTTCATATGAGTACCATGAGGATCTTGAAGTACATGGGTTCATACGGCCCCTAGCCCCGGGTTAAGCGGAATTAGACACAAGTTACGAAACGTAGCGCCATAGATCTTGCACGCTACGTTCGTATTTTGCTATCAGCATGCGATATGTATCGCCAAATTTGAGAAAGTTTGAGTGGAGGCGCTTGGTGGAATAGCCCTGTTTTATAAGTTTCTGCAACAATGTTTTGTGACGTTGATTAAAATCATCACATTTAAGACAGGATCTAGCAAATGCTACTAAGCGAGATATGTATACGCCATATGCAGGTCCCACTGGAATATTACTGTCCAGAAAGGGATATTTTACGATGTCGAAATTGTAATCATCTCTTTTGTCATAAAGTCGACGAGAGAGAATGTCCGCTTCATTTTTATAGAGATATAGATCTAAATATGATGTGCCTGTAGGGCTGTCTGTAGTTTCCTTCAAATCCAGTGAAGGTGGATATATATCCTTCACTGCGTCATTTATATAGCGATTATCCACGGCGAGAAGATCGTCTATATAGCGTTTGGTGAATGAGAAGGAACGGGCTTTGAATGGATCGGTTTTTGAAAGCGCCTGCATATAGTCATATTCATAAGAGAACAGATATAGGTCAGCCAATAGGGGTGCACAATTAGTACCCATTGGAATACCTGTATGCTGTTGATATATTGTGTTGCCAAATTTCACATAGATATTTTTAATGAGAAATTCAAGCAGCTCTATAAACAAAGAAACATCCCATGAATGATATCTCTTGTATGTAGTAGAGCTAAAGAATGCTTTATGGCTTCCGACATCAATATATCTACGATCAGTTTTCTTGAACACAGATACTATTAATGAACTTAGACAGTCAATAAGGTCCTGATGAGGTGTTGTAGTATAGAGAGTCGAAAAACCCCATGTGGATACATGTCTGTACGGTATGTGACCATGGCATCAAGTTCTTCCGTAAGACATTTTGAGTTTTTCAATATCCACATACATTCAACGCCAGAGTTTTTAGAAATAGTGGCGCAATACCTTTCCCA
>JAVTVY010014024.1:0-53844 GCA_036873755.1 Hanleya hanleyi
ACATACCTCAAATCGGAATGTACACCCCGAGAACTACAAGATGACACCTTCCAGGACGCATTCGAACCGTGAATAGCCCATCTCGACCCCAAATACCTTCATGTACTGCCCGAAAATGTCTACTTTCGCTACTACTCGTACCGATGACGTCACCGATGACGTCACAGATGACGCGAACATCCCTCAAATCGGAATGTACACCCCGAGAACTACAAGATGGCACCTTCGAGGACGCATTCGAACCGTGAATAGCCCATCTCGATCCCAAATACCTTCATGTACTGCCCGAAAATGTCCACTTTCGCTACTACTCGTACCGATGACGTCACCGATGACGTCACAGATGACGCGGACATCCCTCAAATCGAATGTACACCCGAGAACTACAAGATGACACCTTCCAGGACGCATTCGAACCGTGAATAGCCCATCTCGACCCCAAATACCTTCATGTACTGCCCGAAAATGGCCACTTTACTTAATACAACCAACTGCGCATGCGCAGATTGACGCGACTTGCATTCAAAAACACACCATTCTGACTCTACCCCACACAAGCTTCACTTTGACACCCTCCACGACCCATTCGGACCCATAGCGGTCCATCTCTACCCCAAACACCTTCATGTACTGCCCCCAAAATGGCCACTTTGCTTAATACAACCAACTGCGCATGCGCAGATTGACGCGACTTGCATTCAAAAACACACCATTCTGACTCTACCCCACACAAGCTTCACTTTGACACCTCACACGACCCATTCGAACCGTGATTAGCCCATCTCTAACCCAAACACACCCTACATAGCACCCAAAATGCCTGTTTTCTATACTACGGCCAGACTGCGCATGCGCAGACTATTGAACACGGACGAACCATTAGCCCAGTCGGATGCTGCTGCACGAGAGCTTCAAAATAAGACCTCACTCGACCCCATTGGACCACCACGGACTCACCTAGACTCCAACATGTCCACCCCGTAATTTCACTGATTCGCTCCGCAACACTCCCTATCGTGTTCTAAATGACGAGACGAGTAAAACGAGACCCCACAACCCTACCGCAAATGTATAGAAGTACGTTTCCCAGGGGGATAAACATTGAACCTATACCCAGTATGGGACTATATGGGGCTCGGTGACTTTTTTCAAAAATTTCACCGATTCGCACGGGGACACTTCCTATCATGTTCTAAATGACGAGACGAGTAAAACGAGACCCCACAACCCTACCGCAAATGTATAGGCGTTTCCAGGGGACAAGCAGTGATCCTATACCCTCGGTATGGGACTATATGGGAGTTCGGTGACTTTTTCAAAAAATTTCACCAAATTCGCACGAGGACACTTCCTATCATGTTCTAAATGACGAGACGAGTAGTGAGACCCCACAACCCTACCGCAAATGTATAGAAGTACGTTTCCCAGGATGGTCCTATTACCTCCCATACCCCATATAGGCATTTTCCCGTTTGGATAAGTCAGTATTCCATGTTTTCAGGAAAATTTTTACATACACCCACCCTGGAACTGAGAATAACTCTATTGATAGACAAGCCCCGTTAAGCCCGTCGACCTATATACCCTCATACCCCATATAGGCATTTCCCAGGTTTTTCGATAAAGTCCGTTTTCCGTTGTTTTTCAGGAAAAACTTTACATACCCACCCATTGCCTGAATGCCTCTTCTGCCTAAGCTTCCCTTTTTAGTACCTCACTCGACCCCATCGGTCCACTAGGGGCTCCCCTAGCTCAAAAAGGCTATTTTCATACCCTTCGGCCACCGCGCATGCGCAGAAGGCCGATATGTCAACCCCACACCCAGTCCATTAGATGCCCCTTGATGAATGCTTCACATTGATACCTCACTCGACCCCATCGGTCCACTAGGGGCTCCCCTAGCTCCAAAAAGGCTATTTTCATACCCTTCGGCCACCGCGCATGCGCAGAAGGCCGATATATCAAGCCCACACCCAGCCCATTAGATGCCCCTTCATGAATGCTTCACAATGATACCTCACTCGACCCCATCGGTCCACTAGGGGCTCCCCTAGCTCAAAAAGGCTATTTTCATACCCTTCGGCCACCGCGCATGCGCAGAAGGCCGATATGTCAACCCCACACCCAGTCCATTAGATGCCCCTTGATGAATGCTTCACATTGTCCCTACTCAGGCTTCATCGGTCCACTAGGGGCTCCCTAGCTCAAAAAGGCTATTTTCATACCCTTTGGCCGCCACTTTGGGCAGAAGGCCGATATGTCAACCCCACACCCAGTCCATTAGATGCCCACTTCATGAGATGCTTCATACAGTACCTCATTCGACCCCATCAGGAGGATTACCTAGGGGCTCCCTAGCTCCAAAAAGGTATTTTCATACCCTTCAAGCCTCGCGCATGCCTCAGAAGGCCGTGTCAACCCCCACACCAAAGTCCATTAGATGCCCCCCTTCATGAGATGCTTCACTTTGATACATAATAAGGCCCCATCGGTCCACTAGGGGCTCCCCTAGCTCCAAAAAGGCTATTTTCACTTCCTTCGGCCATCGCGCATGCGCAGAAGGCCGATATGTCAACCCCACACCCAACCCATTAGATGCTCCTTTATGAATGCTTCACTTTGATACCTCACTCGACCCCATCGGTCCACTAGGGGCTCCCCTAGCTCCAAAAAGTCTATTTTCATACCCTTCGGCCACCGCGCATGTGCAGAAGGCCGATATGTCAACCCCACACCCAACCCATTAGATGCCCCTTTATGAATGCTTCACTTTGATACCTCACTCGACCCCATCAGTCCACTAGCGGTCCCTACAGATTGCCGAACACTTCTACGTAAACCCACGGGTTTGGGACTACTTTCGGTCCGCGGAGGCAGACCGCATCACCGCCAGACCGCATCACCGCGGAGAAATACATGCCCCCAAGGTCACGCCCCATTCACCCAGACCGGAAGTGACGTCATACCTGCGCACAACACTCCTGCGCACACCGCCACAAAACCGCCACAAAACCTCCCCAAATCCTCCCCATTTTTTTTCTGCGCATGCGCAGTGACGCGCTATTTCCTCCATTTACGCTTACCCTACTACTTCTGACACGTCCAATAACACAAGGATGCACCTTCTTTATCTGGAGACTCTTCTCCGTGCGAACAATCTTCCCTCGCAATATGGCGACAAAAGAAAGGACTTTGACCCTTATCCTTATATGGGTATATCACGTGCTCACTAAACTGCTCGCATCGTACGCAATGTTTGGGGGAACTCCCTGGGCCACCAAGGGGCCTTCTGAAATTATCATATTACGTTACAGAGTATCATTGAATAACAATTAAACGGCCGTGTTGCGATCAAACTGGTACAATGGAACAATTAAACGGCCGTGTTACGATCAAACTGGTACAATGGAATAAAGACAGCACGGATTTCTCCAGCTTTTCCTTCACACATTCCTTCACATTTCCTCAATGACCGTTGTATTTCTCACCATATATAAAAGAAACACTGCCCTATCTTTCGCCATATACACCGTCGTGTGTGACCTCCAGTAGTTATCAATATGTCCAGAGAGGAAATTGTGAAACGATATGAAGACAGGTGTAAAAGACGTTTGGGGTATAATTTGAAGGAAGAGCAAATTCAAGCAATTGCACACACGTTGTCCGGCTCAAACACATTTGTGTGCCTTCCAACTGGATACGGGAAATCTAATTGTTTCGGTTTGGTACCATTTCTCCAGAATAAGGTAACAATATTATCCACCATACGCACTGTACCGATTAGCCCATTTTGCACAGCCCTGGGGACCGTTGCACGAACTGTGCGTAAGCCTAAGTCCGTGCGTAAGTCATACTTAGCGTGAGCGTAGCTACGCCGACCCGTGTCACAAAGCCTTTAAATTTACGTAAAGACGTAAGTTATTGCGTAACTTTCAAGTCTACCCGAGAGTATGCTTAGCGTGAGCGCAACTACGCTTGCATGTAACCATGCCTGTAGTAGATTAATCTAATAACGTAGTTGTCAAATTTTATGTATCTTAACACAATGCTATTCTATGGATAACAACTTCTTTATTGCTGTGGAGCTGACGTTTCTTAACGAACTCTTCGCCGCAATGGTCACACATAACGGTGTATATGGCGAAAGATAGGGCAGTGTTTTTCTTTATATATTGTGAGAAATACAACGGTCATTGAGGAATTGTGAACGAATGTGTGAAGGAAAAGCTGGAGAAATCCGTGCTGTCTTTATTCCATTGTACCAGTTTGATCGCAACACGGCCGTTTAATTGTTCCATTGTACCAGTTTGATCGCAACACGGCCATTTAATTGTTATTCAATGATACTCTGTAACGTAATATGATAATTTCAGAAGGCCCCTTGGTGGCCCAGGGAGTTCCCCCAAACATTGCGTACGATGCGAGCAGTTTAGTGAGCACGTGATATACCCATGTAAGGATAAGGGTCAAAGTCCTTTCTTTTCTCGCCATATTGCGAGGGAAGATTTGGTCGCACGGAGAAGAGTCTCCAGATAAAGAAGGTGCATCCTCGTGTTATTGGACGTGTCAGACTTGGAAATTATGTGATATGTATGCAGTATGTATTGGTATTTGAAATTATCAAGGTGAGTGGGCAGGGAAATTCTTTATTTTTTCATATTGGGCCGTTTTTCCCGCTGATATGTTGGCGGTGGTAATTCGATTTGTGTTTACTATGAAGGCCTACGGGACTACCATGGCTTGTCAGTAAACAACAGCATATTAAAAGAGAAAGCCTGGTGTCACGTTATACTGGACTACTCCCGGGACGGCGTATTCGACTGAAATTTTTTGAATTCGACTGAAAAAACGGAAACTCGGTAGGTTATTTGTTGATAGCTCGCTTAATATTTCGTCGATTCTGACGATTTTTTCTGGACCGATCGACATGCGGTTTTTCTTGTCCGGAAAATTATTGCGTGAACTGACTGAAATACTTTTAGGTTTTCGGAATGCTCTACTTTTATACGAATAAAATGATATAAAATATATGCATGTACCTTCTACCGTTTTCCGTAAAAGGGTTCGCTAAAAGGGTTCGCTGAAAAAAAACGATTGAAAATCACAACATTTTCAGCTGAATCTGCCGTAAAACGGATTAGTGAACCGAGTTAAAAACTCGGATTTGGAGACGGACTTCAGAAGATAACGAAAATCCGGAATAAGGATCGCGAGTAAGTTTATTGGAAGATTGGTTATGTCGGTAGGTCATAAGTGTCGAATTAAATTTTAAAAGCATAGTTTGCACAAAAAATATCCTATTTTTCAAATAATTGAATGTTTGTCATATAATAACGTAATGTGAATGGAAATAGTATTTTTCTGCGGTATAAATATATTTTTTAATTGATCATTAATTTTAAATACGTATATTTTGATGCATGTACCTGAAAAATGACCAGGAATATACATATTTTGTTTTCAGTAATTATTATAATTTATATGAACTAAAATGAATTTTATCATTGTGAGTTTTGTTCACTTACTGACTTTTTGACATCTCACAGCCCAGACTGGTGAACAGCTTATTAAGTTTTAATCCCCAATCGCTAATCCGTTACAACACTTGCCGAGAGTGACGATCGTTAAAAGATTATGTGAGCAATTAGTGTGTGAACAGTGTTCCAAAATCATTGTTTTTACTTCATTTTATAAATTAAATGTATTATCAATTAGTAAATTTATATTAATAAAAACTCCAAGAACAAAAATTACTGAGAACAACATATGTATATTCCTGGTCAGTTTTCATTTCGATTTATAAAAATATATGTATTTAAAATTAATGATCAATTCAATATTTTCACTATTTCCATTCACATTACGTTATTATATGACAAACATTCAATTATTTGAAAAATAGGATATTTTTTGTGCAAACTATGCATTTAAAATTTAATTCGACACTTATGACCTACCGACATAACCAATCTAATAAACTTACCCGCGATCCTTATTCCGGATTTTCGGAATCTTTTGAAGTCCGTCTCCAAATCCGAGTTTTTAACTCGGTTCACTAATCCGTTTTACGGCAGATTCAGCTGAAAATGTTGTGATTTTCAATCGGTTTTTTTCAGCGAACCCTTTTACGGAAAACGGTAGAAGGTACATGCATATATTTTATATCATTTTATTCGTATAAAAGTAGAGCATTCCGGAAACCTAAAAGTATTTCAGTCAGTTCACGCAATAATTTTCCGGACAAGAAAAACCGCATGTCGGTCGGTCCAGAAAAAATTTCAGCGAAGTCGACACGATTTTTTCAGTTGATATCTATCTAAAAAAAAAAAACTATATATTTTTGAAAAGAGAATCTCTTCAGCTACTCCGGAAACTTTACATTGTCAGAATCGAACCAGTATTAAGCGAGCTATCAACAAATAACCTACCGAGTTTCCGTTTTTTCAGTCGAATTCAAATAATTTCAGTCGATTATCTGATCCCCGTCTCCCTTCCCTCACCGCTATGCCGACGACAAATACATTTCCCTGGTGGTAATTCGAACATCTCCATGGCGCACTTATTATTACCTTTGCGCCCTATTGGACGTTCATTAACTTGAGAAAAAGGGCCGCCATGAATAAAAATACCATAATCGATGTTGTGATCATCACCCCCTGTATATACACGGGGTCTATTATGACGGAAATGCCCATCTTCTTGACTCTCGATTTCAGGTGATTTTGAGGCTCCATAGGGATAATTTTAATGTCTGTAATCAATTTTTAACCGACGAATGGCCATTTAGTCTGCCATTTCTGTATTTTTATTCATGGCGGCCCATTTTCTCAAGTCAATGAAGGTCCAATAGGGCGCAAAGGTAATAATAAGTGCGCCATGGAGATGTTCGAGTTACCACCAGGGAAATGTATAATTTGTCGTCGGCATAGCGTTGAGGGAAGGGAGACGCTATGAATCTTAGCTACAATCCCTCATGCTTTCTACAGGTTGGGGAAAATACCTTGATCGAGGTATTATACCTTTATCGGGGTATTATACCTCGATCGAGGTATATAGGCCTATACCTCGATTGGGGTATAGAGCTATGTCAACTTCAGTTTTTGTCAATTTATGGAAAATGTGGACATCCATACATACCCTGGACTGTATGGATCTTTCAACAACATCTATGGCTTCATTGTTCCACGATTTTTACAGCAACTTATTGCTTTGTTTTATGCGACTAATCCGTCAAATTAGCCACTCTAATATTTCAAAAATGAAACCTGGCTTCAAATGACATATTCGGTGAAATTTATTATGTAAATGAAAATGGGGGATTGGCATGTGATGGCATACTTCCATCTCAAAGTCATATATCCATGTTGCATGAATGTAGATGTACTGACTGATGAATAAATTAGATTAAATTGTCTGAGGCAATGCACAATCTCCTAGCATGCATACACTTGGCAGGGTCATAATACCCAGAGCAGAGGTCTGTTTTTTATGTGCACATGCTTGCAGGTAACAATGAACTAAACTTTAGTCCCATTACGTTCCAGCAGAAGTTCATTACTTCTGGTTCCAGGTTAAACAGGTTCAGTTCGCCCCTGAAAAACTGACCTTCTTGTACTTTAACCTGGAACTACACACTGATGTTGTTGATTACCACTCCTCCCACTTCACGTGAAATGTACCAAACCACACTCCAATCCAATTGATTTTTGAGAACGCAAACTGTCTTCTGAGACGAGCACTTTTCAACCGTCTGAGCTGGTCACGTGGGTATCGTCGTTTGATTGTGTCCTGAAAACAACACCGGCTCGCGGCTGTCACAATTTTTTCAGAAATTAATCGACACTTACTAAGTTAGCGAAACACAACAAAAGTTAGTTATGATATTATCCAGTAATAACACAACAGAGCATTTAATGCGGGATATGCTTACCACGAAGATCCACCTTTGGCGGAAGTGACGTCATTCAGTTCGTTTTAACCAGCAGTTTAGATTATGTATCTATCAGTTAAACTTGATTTATTTACTAGGCATTGCCTCTCAAATCCTGCAATTTGTGCATGACCTTGATATGGAAGTATGCCACCCCATGCTATTTTCATTTACAGAATAAATTTCACCGAATATGTCATTTGAAGCCGTGTTACATTTTTGAAATATTGAAGTGGCTAATTTGAATGATTAGTCGCATAAAATGAAGCAATACGTTGCCATGAAAATCATGGAATAATGAAACAATAGATGCTGTGGAAAGATTCTTGCAGTCCGGCATATGTGTGAATGTCCACATTTTCCATAAATATATAAAAACTGAAGTTGACATAGCCCTATACCCCAATCGAGGTATAGGCTAATACCTCAACCAAAGTATAATACCCCGATCAAGGTATAATACCTCGATCAAGGTATTTTCCCCAACCTGTTAAAAAAAAAAATGGGAAGTTCGTCATGTAGGCCTAAAGATCTTCAAACGGGGACCTTGTCGGGTAGCTTTCCCAGGTTTAACAAGGTTCCCTACATGTACTCACTTGTTGTGTTTTCCTTACATGATGAATAGGCAAAAAACTTAATCCATATTCAGCAAAACAAAAAAACAACAAAAACACTAGCCCTCACACTAGCCGATAAAGTTGAGCACTACATAATGAGCCAGCTATAGCTTTGTCCCTGGATTTCTCGCTACAGGCTCACCATTCTTCAGAGCTTGGCTTGGTGTGGATCACTGGTCCAGCCTGTTAACTTCGAAATAACTTCTTTGTTCATTGTCTGTGTTTTATGTTTTGCCATACTTTGTTTTTTCAAAAGTTGAGCAATAAACTAATTGAATTGATTGAATTGAATTGATAGGCTTCAGCCTTCCTTTTGGCTTCACAAACATTTGCTAGTGTGGCTAATTTTGTAATTACCAGTGGATCAGTAGTCCACACCAGTAATGCGGAACTAGCTACGGTACTGCAGGCTATACCCAGTGACTCCTCAGCTTCCCCTCTCTCAAAGGCGGTTTCATCCATACCAGTATAATATAAAAAAAAATGTTGTAATGAGTATTAGTAACATTGTATCTTTATTACTGAATCATCGATCCAAAAATCTGTATTACTGGGATAGAACACTGCATGCAGACCCACAGAGGTCAGTGAGTGTCCCAGATTTGTCTCGCCACTGGGTACGTCTTCCATGTAAGAGATCACGAAACGGATAATGGGCCCCCCTCCCCCCTCAAACAATACAAAAGGAAACCATTATAAGGGTAGTGAATGGGTCTGAGTTGAGCTTTCTTTTCCCTGTGAGACACTTTCACAAGGTATATTCTGGCAGACGACAGATTGCAGCGATACTTTGAAACTATTCATCACGAATGTATGATGGGGCCACCCCCCCCCCTCCCCTCCCCTCCCAACAATACAAAATTATATATTCTGCCAGACGACAGATTGATGCAGCAGTTTGGAACTATTTTTGCTGAGCGACAGTTCGCAGCGACGCTTTGACAAGGCATATTTTCCTGCATGACAGATTGCTGCGACAGCTTGAAATAGTTTTCCTGCACGACAGATTGCTGCGACAGTTTGAACGTCTTTTTCTTTTGCGACAATTTCCAGCGACACTTTAACACATCCTACATATTCCAAATCTGAGTCAATATATTGCTACTCTTTCTTGTAATCATATGATGGGCCCTCGGTGGCCGAGTAAGTAACGCCGGAATCACCCTACAGCAATTTAACACTGAAAAGTACAGATTTCAGGAACATTTCGCGGAACCTACAATGTACCTCTGAACTCTCAATGTACAAACTGACAAATTATAAAATCAATAACCCACACATCAGATTTAGTGACAAACATATTCTCAACTTCTAAGTGACCTGGTCATCCCTTTAATAATCCAATCACAGCATTTCAGCTATAGAAGTCAAATAATTTCTCCACCAAAGCGTAACTAGGCTAATGTCGAAGCTGGGTGTTCGGCATGAGTGTGCGTGAACTTGAGTTTCGAAGCACTGTTAAGAAGGAATATATCTGAAGTGCAGTGTCAAAGCGGTGTTAGGGAAAAATGTATGTGCAAACGAGTGTCAAAGCATGTCAGGGAGGAACATATGCTTAGTCGAATGTCAAACCGGTGTTACTGAAGAATGTACATGAAGGCGAGTGTCAACCAGTGTTAGGGAGGAATGTACGTGAAGTATAGTGTCAAAGCGGTGTACATGGAGTCCAGTGTCAAAGCAGTGTTAGAGAGGAATGTATGTGAAGTGAAGTGTCAAAGCGGTGTTAGAGAGGAATGTATGAAGTCGACTGTTAAAGCGGTGTTAGGGAGAAATGTACGTGAAGCCGAGTGTCAAAGCGGTGTTGGGGAGGAATGTATGTGAAGTCGAGTGTCAAAGCGGTGTTAGGAAAGACTGTATGTGAAGTCGAATGTCAAAGCGGTGTTAGGGAGGAATGTATGTGAAGTCGACTGTCAAAGCGGTGTTAGGGAGGAATGTATGTGAAATCGAGTGTCAAAGCGGTGTAAGGGAGGAATGTATCTGTGGTCGAGTGTCAAAGCAGGATTAGGACTTAGGATTAGGTATGACAAGTTGAATGTGAAAGCGGTGTTATGGAGGAATGTATGTGAAGTCGACTGTCAAAGCGGTGTTAGGGAGGAATGTATGTCAAGTCGAGTGTCAAAGCGGGATTAGGACTTAGGGTTAGGTATGCTTCATAACTATCAGGTTTACGGTCATTTCAGCTATAAAAGTCAGATAATTTCTCCACCAAAGCGTAACTAGGCTAATGGCGAAGATGTACGTGAAGTCGAGTGTCAACCAGTGTTAGGGAGGAATGTATGTTTACTCAAATGTCAAAGCGATGTTAGGGAGGAATGTACATGGAGTTGAGTGTCAAAGCGGTGTTAGGGAGGAATGTATGTGAAGTCGAGTGTCAAAGCGGTGTTAGGGAGGACTGTATGTGAAGTCGAGTGTCAAGGCTGTGTTAGGGAGGAATGTATGTGAATTCGAGTGTCAAAGCGGTGTTAGGGAGGACTATGTGAAGTCGAATGTCAAAGCGGTGTTAGGGAGGAATGTATTTGAAGTCGACTGTCAAAGCGGTGTTAGGGAGGAATGTACTTGAAGTCGAGTGTCAAAGCAGTGTAAGGGAGGAATGTATCTCTGGTCGAGTGTCAAAGCGGGATTACCCTTACCAAAAATTCTTGTAAGATCTTACAAGAAAGTGTCCTGTAAGATCTTGTAGGACAGTCTTGTAAGATTTTGGCACTTTTCTTGTAAGACTGTCCTACAGGATCTTACAAGATCCTACAAGACTGTCCTACAGGATCTTACAAGATCCTACAAGACTGTCCTACAGGATCTTACAAGATCCTACAAGACTGTCCTACAGGATCTTACAAGATCCTACAAGACTGTCCTTCAGGATCTTACAAGATCCTACAAGACTGTCCTACAGGATCTTACAAGATCGTCCTTCAGGATCCTACAAGATCTTACAAGACTGTCATACAGGATCTTACAAGACTGTCCTGCAGGATCTTACAAGATCCTACAAGACTGTCCTACAGGATCTCACAAGACCGTCCTTCAGGATCCTACAGGGTTGTCCTACAGGGCTGTCATTTGTGTCAATTAACGCAGATAGAATAATGCTGGATGGTTGTGCAGGATTGTCCAATATACTGCAGGCTTACGATGAAACGTTTCGTGTCGAATGAGATAGTCAACATAACAAATTATATGCATTCATTTCATATACATTTTATTGTATAAAACAGAAACGTATAGACAGCTATACACACAAAACAGAAACGTATATACAGCTATACACACAAGGGATTATTATGTTGTCATGTCATACATTTTATTATATAAAATAGAAACATTTATAGGGAACAGCAACCAGCACATGCACGTAGCATCCAAAGTCCAAGGCATCCATGTTTTTCTCAACAGATCAAGTGTCTTTTATAACTTTTTAGCTCCCCATACAATTTTGATTTCATCGCGTCCAAAATCACCTTGCTGATAAAAAATGAAAAGTCATCAAATTAGCAAAGAAATTGTTATCAAGTTATCAATGTGTCAAGTTATCCTGAAACTATTCAGAGGTTATCCTCATAATTTAAATGGGTAGAATGGTAAAAAATTGTTGTGACATTAGCGAAAAAGTATGATTAGAGAAATCTTAGAAATATTACACTACATTCAACTGGCGTATTGCTGATATTAGTGAATGTGACGATAACCAGGATGATTTGCATTGAGATATCATAGAAATGTGATGTTATTGTTATTGGTGTGCCCTCTGCAAAAACCGAACATGTGCCACTCACTGAATAAAGATTATTTGGGTCCAGTAGCACCACGGTCATTCAAGTCGTTTGTTATTTATGTAAAATATACATTCTTGAATGCATGTTATGAGTATTATAAAGAAATATAAATTATCATACTTAATTATAAGCAGTATTCATGGATTTGAAGCAAAATATTTTGAAGCACTTGGGATCCAGAATTATGGATCAACACTAAATGAAAACGCAATCACAATTGGAAAAAATATTGAGAATGTACATTAATATGATTTTAACAATGTTCGTCATCCGGTTGTATTGGTCATGTAATATTGCCTGATGGTATTTCCTCTTTGGCGAAGAAGTAATTCAACAATAGACGCTGCATGATTTCCATGATCACATGTCTGCTCCGAGTAGATGAAATGTGCGCCTCGAACATGTCCGATTGGTTGCATCTGAGGAGAAAAAAATTGTTTAAAACGTTTTAAATGAAATGAATGAATGAAATGTTCTCATTTTTCAAGATGTGGGTACAGATGTACAATTGAATTATGCAGCAATCCTTAGCCTTGGTCAAGAATAGTGCAATAAATAGACAATTAAAATATAGCCTGTTATCATGGTTATGGTGATAGGAAATCTAATCATAATTTATCCTGCTTTTCCTGGTCACATTTTTATCATAGCAAATATCGGTTATGCCAACAGTGTATCTGTTATCAATTTATTTTAATAAATATTCCTTTGCGATTTCATCAGAACTTTGGTATGGAAATATTCTCAAATCTTCTGGAAATATAAGCAGGAAACGATAAACATTTCAAAACAACAAGTGAGGATGTCAACTGATTTATTGAGAGCTAACATCCCCCCCCCCCCCACCACCAAACTTCCTAGCAAGTTAAATCCTACTGTTTGACATGAACTGGAAATACACAAGCAGTGGTGTTATACAACCTATATATCTCACCCTCCGGGGGATTTCCTCCAGGTGCATGGCCAATCTTCACATGAGGTCCCCAAGCCTGGGCTTTTCCAGCTGACAATGCAACAATGGCTGCCTTGATGAACCTGGGTAGATCTGAAAGGATTTTTCAGACAGATCGAGTTATGGATATTTCTTTGTGAATTCCAGGCTAAATGAGTCATTAATTTTGACTGCAAATATAAGGTGAAGTGCTGCAGTAGTTACTGAGAAGAGTATCATTTGTTTAATATGGCAAGTATATGAAGAGAAACTTGTTGATAGTTAAAGCTCATAGAGGGTCCACATTACAACATTCTGAGTTTAGCTAGAAATTAGAATTGTTTTGCTAATTAAGCTATAACATTATAATTATATTTATAGCTTACTTACCATCATTACATGTAGCTTCACTCATCACCATCTGCAATACAGTTCTTTAAACCTCAATAGTTCCAGCTTAACATGAGCAAATCAACTTTCTTTTTGCACTTTGTCCTGCATGTTTTTCTGCTGTTGTTGTTCTCATATGACAGCATGGTGGCGCCACTAGTGGCCAATTAAAATATACCGGTACAGGGGAGATAACTCTCCTCAAGTTGTTGAATTAATGCCAGCAAGTAAATTGCTAATGTAATAGACTACCATTAAAATAGAATAATATTATCTGTATATAATTGGTGATAATGAAGAGGGTAGAGTATTCACTGACATATTTTTCTTGAAAATCATGTTAGAACTGAAGTAGGCGTACTCTTCTAAAATTATTTTCTTCATTATGTCCAATTTTATTATAAAATCTTTGGATTGGACTGATTATAAATTAATTATTTATTAAACTTATTAATTTTATTATAAAATCTAAATTCAACACGATTTCTTACACAAATATGATACTATTTGGACAACACTATGTAGAGATTGATATTATTGATATCTTTATCTTATTCGAATGAAAACCCATGTCACTAATATGATCTCTGAAGTCTTACGTAAAGTTTGTGTATTTTTCAATTCAAGTTGTTGCTGTTGTTGTTGTTATTCATTGAAGAATTTGTCGCATTTTGTCGCTGTATCCAAACACCAAAATAGTTATATTGATAACTTGTATCATCGTTTAGATAACATATTGAAAAACAAATGTAGTACTTTGACAGAATTTCCCAATCAGGTTTGAAGGTAAATAATTATCAGATAGATTTTTTTTAATTTTCAAGAACAATTTTCTTACTTGAGTGAAACAGATGAGGTTCTCCCTATGATTGATTCAGTAGAGAGAAGTACAATTTTGGTATATATCATGATAATACGTCTGCCATTTTTGAAAGAGAAAGTGCTAACCATATCTTCAACTGGAGATCCAATGTTGTGGAAATTCTGTAAAACTGTCTTGTGAAAATACTTTCCGAAAGCAAATTGATTTTTTGTCCTACAGGCAAACTTATTCTTACAAGATCATGTAGGACAGCTGTCCTGCAGGATCTTACAAGATCTTGTAGGACAGCTAGCTTTGTCCTTCAGGATCTTGTAGGACAAAAAAACTGTCTTGTAAGATCTTACAAGATCTTGTAAGAAAATTTCAAATCCTACAAGATCTTACAAGATTTTTTGGTAAGGGTAGGGAGGACTGTATGTGAAGTTGAGTGTCAAGGCTGTGTTAGGGAGGAATGTATGTGAATTCGAATGTCAAAGCGGTGTTAGGGAGGACTGTATGTGAAGTCGAGTGTCAAAGCAGTGTAAGGGAGGAATGTATCTGGGTGTTTCCGTGATTTGGTGTTACCATTTAATGGTAAATGCAAGCCCTATTTCCATCAGATTTTTGTGTTATAAATTTTGAGGAGAGAACAATAAATATGGTTCCACAGCTTGCTTTGACAACTGTTCTGATACATTCTATAATACGGAAGGCAGTTGTGAAAGTTAATTACTAAAAAAGATTAAAATCTAATCATAATGGGCTGTTTTCTTGCATTTTGACTGTGACATGCTTTTACCATACTACCTTTTGATTATTTTATTTGCCATCAACATTCAGTTGAATAAATTTTTAGTGGTGATCACACAAAATTGATACAAAAACTATGTTTCTATGTACAATTTAATGTTCATATCAACTCATTTATCGAGAAAATATGATTTCTTTGATATTTCTGGTCGGACTAACATTGTCTGTCCTCTCTGGCCATGACATCTTTATGCTGGAAAACTGTTGAATCAGATGGACAAATTACTACCAATTTCATCAACATGTTGATGATGCTTGTACTTGTAACTGATGTGAGTCCAATTTGAGCTACCTTAGTTGGATTGAAGAAAAAATACATTTTGATAATCAAGGTAATATTGTCTGTCCTATGTTCGTCCGACCACAAAGTGGTCTAATTCTCCAAATATCGCATGGCTCAATAATGACAAGTGTTCAATGCCATCTGACTTTGTCCATTGACATCACTTATGGGTAATACTTTGTAAATGTTAACCTGAGAACTCACAGACTTAGAAATAAATATGTCTGTCCTTCTGTTGGACGAACCAAATTTGTGTTACAGGCGACACCTGATGCTCAGATAAAACATTGTTCAAGCTGTCGAGAGACAAATCGACTTATCATCTGGCATTCATGAACATGAATTTTGTCATTTGCAAATCATTTAAAAACATTACCAATCTTTTTGTCAATAAGAATACAGAATATCGCCAATTTATGTTGGTTGGACTAACAGAGGACAGACAGTGTCGGACTAACATAAGACAGACAGGTTGGACTAACATAAGCCAACTTTTGTTGAACCAGGGTAATAGATGGATTTCTTTTATCATTCTCAGTGGCAAATCTCAGTTAACAACTTTATATGAATTATTATATAGCTGAAAATATTTTGAGGCATTCATATAGGATGCAATTCTCATTATAACGCTGTCCGTCTCTGTTTGTCCGACACTGTCTGTCCTCTGTTTGTCCGACACTGTCTGTCTCTCGTTTGTCTAACACTATTTGGCAGTTTGAATGTTTGTGAGTAACAATTATTACAGACTTGAACACAGTTTTCGTAAGTATTTACTTATTTTTCAACATCTAGCTAACTTTTAGAATCAATTCATGCTGGAATAGAGGGAATTAGACATTTTATGGCCACTTTCCTGTCTCCGTTTGTCCGACACATTATTTTATGTTGGCCATAATTATGATCTAAAGGAGCATTCATAGTTAAATGATATATTTATTTCTAAGACTTGCGATACTTTTGGGCTAGGAAAGCAACGACCAATAAATATGTTTACGAATCATGGAGAAAATGCATAAAACTTCATTTTTGTCTGTCCTCGTTCGTCCAACACCAAGTTCAACATGCATGATAAAACTAGATTATTTCTTTTGAATCAGGTGAGGCATTATCTTTAAACAAATTTATTGATGAACTTCAACAATCAGTTAATCTATAGAAAAGAAATATTTTGTGAAAAAAGTAGGTTGATATTTTGTCATGGATGTCACACAAACGGTAACACCAAATCACGGAAACACCCATCTGTGGTCGAGTGTCAAAGCGGGATTACGACTTAGGATTAGGTCGAATGTCAAAGTGGTGTTGGGGAGGAATGTATGTGAAGTTGACTGTCAAAGCGGTGAATGTACGTGAAGCCGAGTGTCAAAGTGGTGTTAGGGAGGAATGTATGTCAGGTCGAGTGTCAAAGCGGGATTAGGACTTAGGGTTAGGTATGCTTCATAACTATCAGGTTTAGGGTCATTTCAGCTATAGAAGTCAGATAATTTCTCCACCAAAGGGTAACTAGGCTAATGTCAAAGCTGTACGTGAAGTCGACTGTCAAAGCGGTGAATGTACGTGAAGCCGAGTGTCAAAGCGGTGTTAGGAGGAATGTATGTCAGGTCGAGTGTCAAAGCGGGATTAGGACTTAAGGGTTAGGTATGCTTCATAACTATCAGGTTTAGGGTCATTTCAGCTATAGAAGTCAGATAATTTATCCACCAAAGGGTAACTAGGCTAATGTCGAAGCTGTACGTGAAGTCGAGTGTCAACCAGTGTTAGGGAGGAATGTATGTTTACTCGAATGTCAAAGCGGTGTTAGGGAGGAATGTACATGGAGTTGAGTGTCAAAGCGGTGTTAGGGAGGAATGTATGTGCAGTCGAATGTCAAAGCCGTGTTAGGGAGGAATGTGTGTGAAGTCGACTGTCAAAGCGGTGTTAGGGAGGAATGTATCTGTGATCGAGTGTCAAAGCGGGATTAGGACTTAGGATTAGGTATTAGAAGTCGAATGTCAAAGCAGTGTTAGGGAGGAATGTATGTGAAGTCGACTGTCAAAGCGCTGACTGTACGTGAAGCCGAGTGTCAACGCGGTGTTAGGGAGGAATGTATGTCCGGTCGAGTGTCAAAGCGGGATTAGGACTTAAGGGTTAGGTATGCTTCATAACTATCAGGTTTAGGGTCATTTCAGCTATAGAAGTCAGATAATTTATCCACCAAAGGGTAACTAGGCTAATGTCGAAGCTGTACGTGAAGTCGACTGTCAAAGCGGTGAATGTACGTGAAGCCGAGTGTCAAAGCGGTGTTAGGGAGGAATGTATGTCAGGTGGAGTGTCAAAGCGGGATTAGGACTTAGGGTTAGGTATGCTTCATAACTATCAGGTTTAGGGTCATTTCAGCTATAGAAGTCAGATAATTTCTCCACCAAAGGGTAACTAGGCTAATGTCGAAGCTGTACGTGAAGTCGAGTGTCAACCAGTGTTAGGGAGGAATGTATGTTTACTCGAATGTCAAAGCGGTGTTAGGGAGGAATGTACATGGAGTTGAGTGTCAAAGCGGTGTTAGGGAGGAATGTATGTGGAGTCGAATGTCAAAGCGGTGTTAGGGAGGAATGTATGTGAAGTCGACTGTCAAAGCGGTGTTAGGGAGGAATGTATGTGAAGTCGACTGTCAAAGCGGTGGTAGGGAGGAATGTACTTGAAGTCGAGTGTCGAAGCAGTGTAAGGGAGGAATGTATCTGTGGTCGAGTGTCAAAGCGGGATTAGGACTTAGTATTTGGTATTAGAAGTCGAATGGCAAAGCAGGATTAGGACTTAGGATTAGGTATGACAAGTTGAATGTGAAAGCGGTGTTAGGGAGGAATGTATGTGAAGTCGACTGTCAAAGCGGTGTTCGGGAGGAATGTATGTCAAGTCGAGTGTCAAAGCGGGATTAGGACTTAGAGTTAGGTATGCTTCATAACTATCAGGTTTAGGGTCATTTCAGCTATAGAAGTCAGATAATTTCTCCACCAAAGCGTAACTAGGCTAATGTCGAAGCTGTACATGAAGTCGAGTGTCAACCAGTGTTAGGGAGGAATGTATGTTACTCGAATGTCAAAGCGGTGTTAGGGAGGAATGTACATGGAGTTGAGTGTCAAAGCGGTGTTAGGGAGCAATGTATGTGGAGTCGAGTGTCAAAGCGGTGTTAGGGAGGACTATGTGAAGTCGAGTGTCAAGGCTCTGTTAGGGAGGAATGTATGTGAACTCGAGTGTCAAAGCGGTGTTAGGGAGGACTGTATGTGAAGTCGAATGTCAAAGCTGTGTTAGGGAGGATTGTATGTGAAGTAGACTGTCAAAGCGGTGTTATGAAGGAATGTGTGTGAAGTCGAGTGTCAAAGCAGTATAAGGCAGGAATGTATCTGTAGTCGAGTGTCAAAGCGGGATTAGGACTTAGGATTAGGTATTAGAAGTCGAATGTCAAAGCGGTGTTAGGGAGGAATGTATGTGAAGTCGACTGTCAAAGCGGTGAATGTACGTGAAGCTGAGTATCAAAGCGGTGTTAGGGAGGAATGTATTTCAGGTCGAGTGTCAAAGCGGGATTGGGACTTAGGGTTAGGTATGCTTCATAACCATCAGGGTTAGGGTCATTTCAGCTATAGAAGTGAGATAATTTCTCCACCATAGCGTAACTAGGCTAATGTCGAAGCTGTACATGAAGTCGAGTGTCAACCAGTGTTAGGGAGAAATGTATGTTCACTCGAATGTCAAAGCGGTGTTAGGAATGTACATGGAGTTGAGTGTCAAAGCGGTGTTAGGGAGGAATGTACGTGGAGTCGAGTGTCAACCAGTGTTAGGGAGGAATGTACGTGAAGTAAAGTGTCAAAGCGGTATACATGGAGTCGAGTGTCAAAGCGGTGTTAGGGAGGAATGTACATGAAGTCGAGTGTCAAGCAGTGTTAGGGAAGTATGTACGTGAAGTCGAGTGTCAAAGCGGTGTTTGGGAGGACTGTATGTGAAGTCAAAGCGGTGTTAGGGAGGAATGTATGTGAAGTCGAATGTCAAAGCGGTGTTAGGGAGGAATGTACGTGAAGTCGAGTGTCAAAGCGGTGTTAGGGAGGAATGTATCTGAGGTCGAGTGTCAAAGCGGGATTAGGAATTAGGGTTAGGTATGCTTCGTAACTATCAGGTTAGGGAGGAATGTACATGGAATCGAGTGTCAAAGGGGTGTTAGGGAGGAATGTACGTGAAGTTGTGTCAAAGCAGTTTTAGGTAGGAATGTACGTGAAGTCGAGTGTCAACCAGTGTTAGGGAGGAACTGACAAGGTAGTGTAGAAGACCGCAAAGCCGCTGTCGCTGACAAGGTAGTGTAGAAGACCGCAAAGCCGCTGTCAATGACAGGGTAGTGTATAAGACCGCAAAGCCGCTGTCACTGACAAGGTAGTGTAGAAGGCCGCAAAGCCGCTGTCACTGACAAGGTAGTGTAGAAGACCGCAAAGCCGCTGTCACTGACAAGGTAGTGTAGAAGACCGCAAAGCTGCTGTCACGAACGAGGTAGTGTAGAAGACCGCAAAGCCGCTGTCAAGGACAAGGTAGTGTAGAATGGCGCAAAGCCGCTGTCTCCGACAATGTAGTGTTGAAGTTAAGAAAGATGACTGTATGATTCCGTATACAGAGAACCGCTAAGCCGCTATCAGTTAAAGGATTATGCAGAAGACCGCAAAGCCGCTGTTACTCCCAATGTAGTCTACAAGACCGCAAAGCCACTGTCACTGACAAGGTAGTGTTGAAGACCGCAAAGCCGCCGTCAATGACAAGGTAGTGTAGAAGACCTCTAAGCAGCTGAAAGATGACTGGATGATTCCATATGCAGAGAACCGCTAAGCCGCTGTCACTGACAAGGTAGAGTAGAAGACCGAAAAGCCGCTGTCAATGACAAGGTAGTGTAGAAGACCGCAAAGCCGCTGTCACTGACAAGGTAGTGTAGAAGACCACAAAGCCGCTGTCACTGACAAGGTAGTGTAGAAGACCGCAAAGCCGCTGTCACTGACAAGGTAGTGTAGAAGACCGCAAAACCGCTGTCACTGACAAGGTAGTGTAGAAGACCGCAAAGCCGCTGTCACGGACAAGGTAGTGTAGAAGACCGCAAAGCCGCTGTCAAGGACAAGGTAGTGTAGAATGGCGCAAAGCCGCTGTCTCTGACAATGTAGTGTTGAAGTTAAGAAAGATGACTGCATGATTCCGTATCCAGAGAACCGCTAAGCCGCTATCAGTTAAAGGATTATGCAGAAGACCGCAAAGCCGCTGTTACTCACAACGTAGTCTACAAGACCGCAAAGCCGCTGTCACTGACAAGGTAGTGTAGAAGACCGCAAAGCCGCCGTCAATGACAAGGTAGTGTAGAAGACCTCTAAGCAGCTGAAAGATGACTGGATGATTCCATAAGCAGAGAACCGCTAAGCCGCTGTCACTGACAAGGTAGTGTAGAAGACCGCAAAGCCGCTGTCAATGACAAGGTAGTGTAGAAGAGCGCAAAGCCGCGGTCTCTCACAATGTAGTGTTGAACATAAGAAAGAAGACTGGATGATTCCATATGCAGAGAACCGCTAAACCGCTACCAATGAAAGGATTATGTTGAAGACCGCAAAGCCGCTGTCACTGACAACCTGGTCTAAAAGACCGCAAAGCCGCTGTCACTAACAAGGTAGTGTAGAAGACCGCAAAGCCGCTGTCAATGACAAGGTAGTGTAGAAGAGCGCAAAGCCGCTGTCAATAACAATGTAGGGTTGAACATAAGAAAGAAGACTGTACGATTAAACGATTATGTAGAAGATGTAGAAGACCGCAAAGCCGCTGTCACTGACAAGGTAGTGTATAAGATCGCAAAGCCGCTGTCAGTGACAAGGTAGTGTATAAGACCGCAAAGCCGCTGTCAGTGACAAGGTAGTGTAGAACAATGCAAAGCCGCTGTCATGTGCTTAGTCTATAAGGGATGTAGAACAATCAAATGAATTCCCAATGAAGTATTCCTTTAACAATGTTGTGTATAATGTTGTCACAGTAGTGTCATTGTAAGATAGTGGCACAGAAATGGCACAAAACTGTTCTACGATGTCAAGCTCGTGCATAAAGGAGTCAGAAATCATATCTCTACCCTGTTGAACTATGCTTCTCCTCTCGTGCTCCCTTACATGAAGTATCGACCACCTATTGACTTGTCTAGACTTGGAAAATTTCGGCTCTGAATAAAAGATATATACGCAGCTTTCAGGCGCTGCCAAAACAACCAGGTTTGTGAGGCCCCCTTTTTCGCCTAGGAAAAACATTACAAATAAATTATCACGTATTTGAGACGATTCACTGTAAAGCTAAATTTCAGAGACTAAATGAGTAACAGATAGATGAATAATTATCTACGGCTACGAACAAAACAATAAATTTCGGTCTGCAGTCAGCACATTGACTTGCGTTGTTGTTGTTGTTGAATAGCCTATGGAAAATTTGAAACTGAGGATGTTGTAAACGGCTGTAAATAAAATAAACGCTACCTATGACAACTACTACATGAGTTATTGAAAATCCTTTTAACTTTAGAACAAGATTTACAATCGTCTATAACATGATCATTCCCCTTTAAGAGTATTTCATGATTTACCACCCGACCCGCTCTATGTTGTGCGGAAGTGCAATATGGCGGCGCATCTGCACTGGAATGGATGGAGCAGACGAAAAAAACCCGCGTAAGAGCATGCGCATTATCACTCAAAATACGTCAGCTTTCACGCGGTGTGACGTTTTCATGTCATGGCTCACAGGGTGGTCAAGTTGACTACCCAAGGTGGTCAAGCTGACGCCCTAAAGTGGTCAGTCTTTGAGATGTTGCACAAACGAAAGTTTTACCACCCTAGGTGGTCATGTTTACCACCAAAGTAGTAAATTATGACTACAGTGGTGGTCAGGGGGACACCTTTCGGTGGTCCTGGCGCTGGACCACCTGAAAGTGGTCATTTTGACCACCCTATTTCTCTTTCTGGTGTAATATGTCAATAACCAATCCTCGATATACGGCAACAGTCACATTGAATAAACCAAATGTCAGGAGTGATCCCTAAATTAGATATCTGTTGCCCATATAGGCAGTTGCGCATAGGAAATTCGCAAATTGCTGCCGATGTAGTGCGGTGTATGGAAGTTTTTAATTAGTTGCAGATCTGCGAGTTTGTAACAATGTTCAGTGACTTCAGTCAAACGGTATATTTAACCCATGGACAACGAATGAGCTGTTCAGACCACAGAGAAGGTGATGGAGGGGAATAACATTCTCTGCCCGATCTTTGAGTTTGCTTGGATGGTAATCGTCAAAAATAGTCCTTTTCATGCGCCGATAAAGCAGCCGGAAATATAGAGCGGGGATAAAAATGGCAATATGCGTAAATAAGTCTGTATACAATCATCAATTGCTACAACTATAGCATCTGACAAACACAAATTGAATTTCCCTGAACTTTATCGAAACTCGTGTATCAGTATATTTGTAGTTTTGAAGGCTATTCTACAACATTTTTGAGAAGTGCAAGTAGGCCGAAAATGGGGATAAATTAATCAACTATTTACATATTCCCGATATTTCGGAGACTGCTCAAAAATTGATCGAAAGCGGAGGGGGGGGGGGGGGGGGTTAGTGCATTTCGGGGGGTGGCTAGTGCATTGGGGGGGGGGGGGTGAAATTAGAATTCATTCACTATGACATATGATACTATTGATCTCGTCGTTAACGGACCACGGGATACCTCTCTAAGACCCATTAAAGACCACAATTGTAAGTTTTGTGTCGAGGAACATTGGCACTTCTGTAGAGGTACTCATTTGCAAGCGAGATAACAAACTTCACACTGACCATGCAAGAGCGGATCTACGGGGGGGGGGGGTGTCAGGGGGTCAGAACCCTCCTCCCCCCATAAAACCAGCAAATATATATATATATTTTGAGGGATCAGCGAACATTGGGATTCCATATAAAAATAATGTCTTAAAATGGTATGTAAAATAAACGAATGTGGATTATGTAATTAGAGAATCTATAGGTGTATTAAGCAGACCATTCCTGTGGTCTGTGAGCATTTATTTGGAGTTTCAATATGTATCTAAAATCAGACACATTTGCCGCGGACGCTGGGTATACAGATCATCATATAATCTTAACAATTACTCAACTGTATAGAACATGTTAAATGAAAGTTTTGTATGATATCTTGCACTTGTTTCTGGAAGGACACTATGCTATATAACGATTTCGTTTAACTCTGATTAAACCAGAAGAAATTTCCAACCTAAATCCTAGGCTCAAATCGGTTCATTTAGACCATGTCAATCAAACTTTTATTTTCATTTCGAAAGACGGATTTCTTGAATAGACTTGATGCTACAGGCCCTGAAAACAAGAGTTTTAGGATGGTGGGTGGGTTAGGGTGAAATGTCGAAATATGGGGTCTCTTAGATGGAGAAAATCCATCTGTGAGTGATATAATATGATATCCGATGGTCGTCATCGTTTCATAAATGGGGGTGGAGGGGGCTAGTTATAGTGAAACGGCGAGTTCTAAATATTTTGACGCCTTTTGGGTTAGGGACCTATGAGGGGCACGCAATTTTCCAAATGTAAAACGGTCGCTTTGATGACGTCACATTGATGTCATACTTTAAGGATACATTTCTGGCTTATTTTTTTTCGGTCAGATTTTCCAGGTTTTGTATTCATGCAATTTTCCGCAAAGATGTGTTAAAAAAGCGGGAAATACTTATTTGCTTGACACGTTCATACAGGAAAAGGCAGTAATTTGTAAGTAATTCGGCTAAAACGCAAATGTCCAGTCACACCTTATATGGTCGCCTCTTTGAATTAACACATGGTTTTGTCCGCTGATGCATGAGAGACGACTAGCCTCCAAATGCCAAAAGCATTCTGTTCAAAGTACGTAAGTATAATTTTGTGAAACTATGATAATCGTATTGTACAGCAGTATGATTATTGTTTCTATTGTGTAAACATCTGCTCTAAATTAGTGAAATAAATTTTCGACACAGATTTGTAAGGACATGTAAACGGACACGTGCGAATGTATATAAGGGGAATGAACAAAGTCGGAAACGTTATTTAGCCCTAGCATGAGTGGAGGAGGGAGGGAGTGTATAAGACCAAACTTTCCTACCTTATCTCAGCAACAAAGACTATTTATGGACATCAACATCATCCTTTCATATTTGACTAATTTGAAGTTCACTGACGTAATCAGCTATAGATGCAGAGGGTCATGGCTAAATTCTCAGTACACTAAAGTACTAAAGTGTCACAGTAAGTGATGCTCTTCGTAAAAGCTAAATATTGTATCAATAGGGGTAATGAAAACAGTATGACAGTTTGACCAGACAAGATAGTTTTCTAGTCGAAATATAAATAAATTTGTACATTCGCGCTTAATGGTCAATATAGTATTCAAAATGAGTGAAGGGTTTATTTGGGTTCTGAGTTGGATACATAAAATTCTGTTTAGCGTCAATTTTATTGACCAGACAAAATCGCAGCGATCGTCTTAACGCTGAAAATTCAATGACGATGATCAAATACGGAAATGTCTCATTGAGACCCCTTGTCGCCTGCATAAATATATCTATAGAAATTCAATTGTGTTATCCAGCCGATAGATAAACATACTAGTTTAATGGAGAAAAGAAGTTTGATATTGGTTTAGATTCAAGGTAGGAAAACATGGCACCTTTGGCATTACTTTTTTTGTTCTAAATTTATTAAAAAATATTTATGAGTAAATGACAAGATCAATTGTTTTAAATTCATCTTCCCTTGATTGAACGAATCAATCAAGAAAGAAATATTTATTTATACAATGTGTTTATTAATGGTAAAACTTTGAATAAATACAAAGATAAAATAAATTACCTGAATAATTTATAAATTGAATATTATTTAAATTATTTTCTTCTGGATTGATTCCTCCACTAATCTAAGTGGTCAACCAAAATTGTTATAATCTTAACAGTTACTCAGCTGTAGAACTTGTTAAATGAAAGTTTTGTATGATATCTTGCACTTGTTTCCAGAAGGACATACACTATGCTATGTAACGCTTTCGTTTAACCCTGCTCTCTAAATGAAATGTTACCATCTTCATTAAATTGCATGATGAAATGTTGGATATGAATTAGAAACACACACCTTGGATCGAGCCCACGAGCCCATGTTTTTGTAAACCATCATTAAATAGCTTATAAAAAAGATTCTTTTTGATATCTCCTTGGTTGTCAATGGAATAATGCATGATGGCAAAGCGGTACAGGCTAGGTCAAAGCCATGTGGTTTTGGAGATTTTTATCATTTCAACAGACAAAACTCCATTCCATGTTCCATGTTGTTAGTCAAACTCAAGAGATTAGTTTTAGCTCCAGGGAACGACAGATTACATAGAACAGGTATCAGTCCGCCAGCAAGAGTGCACAATTTAGAAGTACACATCGGAATGCCTATATGTTCATGCTATAGTGTTGCCATATTTCACACATATATTTGTGACGACAAATTCAAGAAATTCCATCAGCACAGAAACATCTCGTGAATAGTATCCCTCCTATGTTGTAGAACTTAAGGACGCTATGGTTTTTGTCAATAAGGCATATGTGATGGCATCCATTCTTGCAATCGTATGACCAGACATACCCTCAATTAATAGCTCTAAAACTAGAACATATTCCAAAGTTGTTTCCAGGTCAAAGTTACATATTAGGTGGTAAGAAATTTCGGTCATCAAACGCTCACAAAAGTGCCAAACATCGACTATATGGAGAATGTTCAATAGGTCGCGTCATTCCTGAATTCAATTTTCAGCCGTCGTCCATGAAGAAAATTCCGGATCAGCAAGCGAAATACCTATTTCATATGACAGTGAGCAACAATTCCAAATGTGTAGGAAATAAAAATGATACAAACACAAGATGGTTTCCTACAAGAGAAAAGCGGTAAACAATTTTCATTGGTATCAGCAAGAGGTGTTGAAGTTCTCTACGTAAAATCCTAATCACTGGCCGTTAATTATGCTTTATTCAGATAAAGTCGTTTTGCAGAGTATTATCTCAGCCACGAATTCACTGTGGCTGTTTCATGGAAACCGTGCAGATGTAAAACACATAAAATTTAAACGGTCCCTGGCCCGCGTTCAGCGGAATTAGACGTTAGAAGTTACGAAACTTAGCGTCATAGATCTTGCACTCTAAGATCGCATTTTATCGTCAGCATACGATATGTATAACAGAATTTGAGAAAATTTGAATTGTGGCATTTGGTGGTTTAGACTAATTATTTGAAAAGTTTCTGTAATAATATTATGTGGCGTTGATTGAAATCGTCATAGTCTTGAGAGGCTAAACCATACCCAAGTTAATATGCTACAAATATTCTTCCAAAGCTGAAGGGAGGATAGAGAAATACAAGGGAAACAAAACACTGAGCTTGTATACTCCCATCTTCATTTTATCCAGCCAATTTCTACGTTCCCACTTCGAACCTGCCTTGATTTATCTGACCCCTTCAGTGTTCAAAATCCGAGGTGTAAATTTCACCTTCTAACGGCAGAAGAACCAATCAGAACGTACACATCGATTGCGAGTGAAGGTCAGTGAAGTCACGTAGAGTGACATCATCCTCTATTAGCGGCGTCTTTCCTCCTAATAAGGTGCCCACAATTTAGGTCAGCCAATCAATAACGCTCTTGTGCGACCCATTTCGAATTTCAAATGTTTTCGAGGTCAGTGACGTCTCGTGTCTATTTATAAGTTATTTGAACATTGAAGGGGTCCAGATAAATCAAGGCAGATTCGAAGTGGGAACGTAGAAATTGGCTGGATAAAATGAAGATGGTATACTCCGGGCACACTGGGGAATTCAAATCACAATCATTATATTAATATTTCCCAAAAACCGAAGGAAGAGACTGAAGACATCAATGTCCTGTGAACCGAGAATTTTCAACCAAAGTCCTAGGTTCAAACCGGTTCATTTAGTCCATGTCAATCAGGCTTTTATTTACATTTCGAAAGACGGGTTTCCTGAATAGACTTCTAGCTACAGGCCATCAAAACAAGAGTTTTGGGATGCTGGGCGGGTTAGGGTGAAATGTCGAAATATGGGGTCTCTTGGATGGAGAAAATCCATCTATGAAATGGTCATATTTCATAGATATGATGTAATATCTGATGGTCGTCATCGTTTCATGGATGAAGGGCCAAGTTATAGTAAAACGGCGAGTTTTAAACCCCGTCTAAATATTTTGACGTCGTTTAGGTTAAAGACCTATGAGGGGCACGCACTTTTTCAAATGTGAAAAGGTCGCTTTGATGACGTCACTTTAAAAATACATTTCTGGCTTATTTTTTCGGTCAGATATTCCAGTTTTTGTATTCATGCAATTTTCCGCAAAAATGTGTTAATAAAGCAGAGAATATTTATTTGCTTGATACGTCCATACAGGAAAAGGCAGTAATTTTGTAAGAAATAGGGATAAACGCAACTGTGCAGTCACACCCTATATGGTCGCCTCTTTGTATTAACCCATGATATAGTCCGTTGGTGCACGAGAGACGACTAGCCCCCAAGCCATATGCCAAAAGCATTCTGTTCAGAGTACGCAAGTATAATTTTGTGACAATTTGATAATCGTATTGTACAACAGTATGATCACTGTTTCTGGTGTTGTGTAAACATCTGCTCTAACTCAGCGAAATCCATTTTCGACAGAGATTTTTAAGGACGTAAACCGACACGCGCGAATGTATGTAAGGGGAATGGAAAAAGTCGGAAACGTTATTTAGCCCTAGCAGGAGTGTGGCGGAGGGAGGCGGTGCATAACACAAAATTTTTCCACCCTATCTCAGCAATAAAGACTATTTATGAAATGGCACTTTCCAACTTCATCCGGTCATGTTTGACTAATTTGAAGTTCACTGACGTAATCAACTATATATGCAGAGGATCATGGGTAAATTCTTACTGACGGTCCTCTGGATGTCGCGCTTCATATTCTTGAATCCTTTTAATTATTTGTTCGACTAAAACAATGCTTATCTGTCGAATTTATAAGTTTCCGGTAGAAATAGCGAAAAGATTAATTATTATGAAAAAACTGACAAAACTAGGTCTATATCTACCTTCAGTGAGGTCACTGTGACGTCATTAGAGCGACTATCTCTAGTGATATTCTCTTGTAAACAATGATCCAAATACCCATCTTGGAAAGCGTCATCCTCTAGCCAAATTGGTTATAACATACTGAGTTTGGGAAGGAGAGAGGCGGAGCGGGGGGGGGGAGGAGAGGTAGTGATTTTCGTCTTAACAGCTAAATATTGTAGCAGCAGGCAAGGGCGTAGGCAAGGGGGGGCATGGGGGGGGGGCTTGAGCCCCCAAATTTTGACGGCCGGCAAAAAAAAAAAAGAACAAAACAAACAAACAAACGAAAAAAGGAAAGAAAGAAAGAAAAAGAAATCTAACATAGCATATAAGATCACGTATCTTATTCAATTATTACAGGAGAAGTAAACTTATCACCGCCAGTGCATACCATGAGGCCTAAAATATGATTGCAATTGATCAGTGATCAAAGCCATAGATTGACGATTTCGGGCTTCAGTCGAGAATGGAAGAGTGTGCTCCAAATCCAATCAAATGCCGCCTATTTGGACAAAAAACATCAAAACTTCCGATGAGGAGAATTTTTCGTAACTTTTTCACTACAAACTTATTTTGTTTTTCAATTGAGATCCCACTACTTCTTTATTCACAAACAAGAGATATACAAACTCTCAACTACTTTTCATAAAGAAACCCTAGAAATAAACCTACTGTCTTTCCCAGATAATAAATCCCAGACGTTTTTGGTGATATTTCGGAGAAAATTTATCGTACAACATTGAAACTTCACACAGTATATAAACTAAAAAGCCCGAATTGTATTTCTGTCTTTCATTAAAATTTGTTGAGAACTGACCAAAGTCACCGATACCTACCATGTTATTTTGGGGCTACGATAACTTTGATCTGCCATTGTTAAAACATGCGAGCTTGACGTAAAAAGTAAAAAATATCTCACAAATTTCCCATCTAATTTTTGTTTTCGCGATTTATTGAGAACTACTGCATGGAGGGAAATAAATTTAGTATTTTTTTTATCTACTGTGTGAAGTTTCAATGTTGTCGGATAAATTGTCCCAGAAATATCGTCGGAAACGTCAGAGACGAAACGTGCTCAGACACGCGCTGCTATCGGGGCACGACAGTATTGTCTAAGGATTAACTTGAAATATAGTGCAAACCTGAGACTGAATGATCACTTCAGCTTGTATATCATTGCAGTGATCGTCTTTGTTATGAGACATTTTGGGATAAATCAAAGTTCAGTTGTTACAACGTTATACTACTCAGATGCTCCCAGAGAGTGCCAATTTACCATCAAGTTTCAAAAAAAATTCTTAAGCTGCGAGGGGGGATACCCGCCTCTCAGACTTCGCGCCCCCCCCAAATCTCACAACTTGTCTACGCCCTTGGCAGGGGTAAAGACCACAGTATGACAGATGACAGTTTGACCAGACAAGGCAGTTTTCTTGTCGAAATATAAATAAATTCGTACATTCGTGCTTAGTGATGAATATATTATTCAAAATAAGTGAAGGGCACCTTTGGCATTAACTATTATTATTAAGTTATTGGAGAATATGTTTGATTAAATAACAAGGCAATAATTTTTTTTATATATTTCTTCCCTTGATTGAACGAATCAATCCAGAAAGAAATATTTACTTATACAATGTGTTTAGTACTGGTAAAACGTTGAATAAATTCAAAGGTAAAATAAATTACCTGAATAATTTATAAGTTGAATATTATTTAAATTATTCCCCTCTGGATTGATTTCTCCACTAATCCAAGTGATCAACCAAAAGAGAAATTTTGCTGTGTTCCAATATAATCTTTCCTGTACCAAATTAACTGCCGGTCTTTTTGTTCACATTTGCACAATAAACATTTTCCATCAAAAAGAAGCAAAAGCATAAATAATCCATGGCTTATAGCATTTGCATTATTGTGAACAATGAATTTCATCAGAATGGATGACAAGTATGATTTCTTCCTTTATAAGCAATATTTTTTCCTTCAAAACAATGATCACTATAATTAGAAAAACTTTTAGTGTTATCCATAATTTTAAATATTGCTGTAAATAACAGTATCATACTGATTGTATAATAATAATAATAATTTATTCACCAATATGCATTGTAGTATCAATACATCAATGGCGGTCAAGCATAAGTCATACAATGAAAAGCGAATGTTCACGCCTAAATATAACACTTGGCAGGAATAAAACCTCTGCCTTGCTCTTCATTTTTTTAAATATTTCTATTATTTGGAACTTCGAGTGTCTATGTTAATGTTTCTTGGTTGAACGAATCAATCAAAGCAGAAATGAATTAAATATACCTCCAGACACTAGAAGAGATATAAGCGGCTCTTGGGTCTCATTTAGGTGGAGGTAACTCGGGACTGCAAAGCCACGGGTCAAGAGGAGTTATCGCCCATGATTCGCTAATAACGTCACATCTGGTCACGTGACATCCGGGTCACAGGTCACATCCAGGTCAAAAGATCAAATGTCACTTCCAGTCACGTGACGGCCCAACAAATGTGGTCTGCCCCTCAAAAGACCCCAGTGACTTTCAATGTTAATCTCCCGGAATGCACGTCAACAGTAGCAGCCACAGTGGGCACTTTAGGGGTGTGAAGAAAGGTGTTTGGGGTAGTGAGGGACCATCTGTGTTCCAAATTGACGATGAGAGGTGTCACCTTGAAGGTCTCATTGTATAGACCAGGACTTGAGAGATGTCCATCCCATCAGTGACGTCATCAGTAGGAGAGGGTACCCAAAGTGGGCATGTTCGGGGTGTGAAGGAAGGTGTTTGGGGTAAAGATGGACCATCCGTCGTCCGAATGCGTAGTGTGACGTGCCTTCTTGTAACAACGCCTGCAAACGCCAAGCTTAACGCTTCTACGCCCTGGTGAATTAGATCTGAAGCTCTGATTTTCTAAATATTCCATGAAATTGACACTTATTCATCGAAATGCTTTGACGCCCATCAACGCCTGTCGTTACACCTTAACGCCCAAGCATAGCGCCTTGAGGCCATTATGTAGACCGGTGAGAGAACAACAACAACAAGGATTACAGGTCAATCATTCTATTATCCCCTCTAGTACATCATGCCCACACTGGGGGTGCCGCGTTGGGCATGTTTACAACTCAAGCATACTTGTCCAATCAGAGGCCGCCATTTGGCGCTGCATCTGTCACATTCGTTCTTGCCCGTTAGATGTGTTCTCGGCTGCTCTTGTCCAATCAGACATCGTCATTTCATCAAGTTCAATTTTCGGCCATGTTCGCTCTGATCCGTTTGTTCTAATCGTCGCCGGGCAGGCCAGGATACCGTTGAGGCCAGATATACTCAAATAGTTGTTTGCGCATTTTGATCGCATTTTGATCGAAATGGCACTTTCTAACTTCATCCGGTCATGTTTGACTAATTTGAAGTTCACTGACGTAATCAACTATATATGCAGAGGATCATGGGTAAATTCTTAATGACGGTCCTCTGGATGTCGCGCTTCATATTCTTTAATCCTTTTAATTATTTGTTCGACTAAAACAATGCTTATCTGTCAAAATAATAAGTTTCCGGTAGAAATAGCGAAAAGATTAATTATTATGAAAAAACTGACAAAACTAGGTCCATAGCTACCTTCAGTGAGGTCACTGTGACGTCATTATACCCATCTTGGAAAGTGTCATCCTCTAGCCAAATTGGTTATAACATACTGAGTTTGGGAAGGAGAGAGGCGGAGCGGGGGGGGGGGGAGAGGGGGGAATCCAATACAGTGTCGCAGTAAGTGATTTTCGTCTTAACATCTAAATTTTGTAGCAGCAGGGGTAAAGACCACAGTATGACAGATGACAGTTTGACCAGACAAGGCAGTTTTCTTGTCGAAATATAAATAAATTCGTACATTCGCGCTTACTGATGAATATATTATTCAAATTAAGTGAAGGGCACCTTTGGCATTAACTATTATTATTAAGTTATTGGAGAATATGTTAGTAGTAGTGTTAACGGGAATTGAGTCATATTGACCTACTTAATGACGTCACATTGGGGCGTATTTGAGGCGGAACTTGATCACGTGATCAAGGCATGTCTAGATGGTGGTTGATGTGGGATGGGTTCAAAATGGCGGCTGATGTGGGATGGGTTCAAAATGGCGGCTGATGTGAGATGGGTTCAACATGGCGGCTGATGTGGGATGGGTTCAAAATGGCGGCTGATGTGGGATGGGTTCAAAATGGCGGCTGATGTGGGATGGGGTGGTTAAAATGGCGGCTGATGTGGGATGGGGTGGTTAAAATGGCGGCTGATGTGGGATGGGTTTAAAATGGCGGCTGATGTGGGATGGGTTCAAAATGGCGGCTGATGTGGGATGGGTTCAAAATGGCGGCTGATGTGGGATGGGTTCAAAATGGCGGCTGATGTGGGATGGGTTCAAAATGGCGGTTGTGGGGTGGGTTAAAATGGCGGCAATAGTAGTGTCATATTTCCCGTCTTCTTCAGCGCCTCCACGAAGGCTAGAAATGCATAGGGGCCATTGGCGGCGCAAGGGAGCAAACGAGGCGGTGGGGAGGTCACGGGGAGAAAAAACCCTCACATTACCCTCAAAAAAACCTATAAGCCATATAATAATAATAAACATAATCTATAGGTGTTGTACCATGTTAATAGGATCAGTCTAGCATCTGTACCACCCTAGGGTCGAGCGTTTATTGTCCCGTGTATCTCCGCAAGAAAACAACAAACAAAATGGCGGCTCCAGGATGGTGTGGGGACGCCCTTCCCACATCACGGCATCGACCGTAGCACCATCTGCACACATTGACGCAAGGGAGACAACTCGTGTGGCCGAAGGGTATGGACAAAGCCGTGTTGGAGCTAGGGGAGCCCCTCATGGTCCATTGGGGTGATGTATCAATGTGAAGCCTATGTGAGGGGGCATCTGCTGGGGTGGGTGTGGGATTGAACTAGCGTCATTCTGCGCATGCGCGGTGGCCCAAGGGTATGGAAATAGCCGTGTTGGAGCTAGGGGAGTTACTACTGGTCCAGTGGGGTCGAGTGAGGTATCAAAGTGAAGCCTATGTGAGGGGGCATCTGACTGGACTAGTGGGTTTGAAATAGCGTCATTCTGCGCATGCGCGGTGGCCCAAGGGTATGAACATAGCCGTGTTGGCATGTAGGGGAGTTACTCATGGTCCAATGGGGTCGAGTGAGGTATCAAAGTGAAGCCTATGTGAAAGGGCATCTGACTGGACTAGTGGGTTTGAACTAGCGTCATTCTGCGCATGCGCGGTGGCCCAAGGGTATGGAAATAGCCGTGTTGGGAGCTAGCGAAGCCAATAATGGTCCAATGGGGTCGTGTGAGGTATCAAAGTGAAGCCTAGGTGAGGGGGCATCTGACTGGACTAGTGGGTTTGAACTAGCGTCATTCTGCGCATGCGCGGTGGCCCAAGGGTATGGAAATAGCCGTGTTGGCATGTAGGGGAGTTACTCATGGTCTAATGGGGTCGAGTGAGGTATCAAAGTGAAGCCTAGGTCAAGGGGCATCTCACTGGACTAGTGGGTTTGAACTAGCGTCATTCTGCGCATGCGCGGTGGCCCAAGGGTATGAACATAGCCGTGTTGGCATGTAGGGGAGTTACTCATGGTCCAATGGGGTCATATGAGGTATCCATGTGAAGCATTCGTGAAGGGGCATCTGACTGGACTAGTGGGGTTGAACTATCGGCATTCTGCGCATGCGCGGTGGCCCAAGGGTATGAAAATAGACGTGTTGCGATGTAGGGGAGCCAATAATGGTCCAATGGGGGTCATATGAGGTATCAATGTGAAGCATTCGTGAAGGGGCATCTCACTGGACTAGTGGGTTGAAATAGCGTCATTCTGCGCATGCGCGGTGGCCCAAGGGTATGGAAATAGACGTTTTGAGAGCTAGGGGAGCCACTAATAGTCCAGTGGGGTCATATGAAGTATCCATGTGAAGCATTCGTGAAGGGGCATCTCACTGGACTAGTGGGTTGACATAGCGTCATTCTGCGCATGCGCGGTGGCCCAAGGGTATGAAAATAGACGTTTTGAGAGCTAGAGGAGTCCCTCATGGGCCGATGGAGTTGAGTGAGGTATCAAAGTGAAGCTTATGTGAAGGGGCATCAGATGGGTTGGGTGTGCGGTAGGAATATGATTCTGCGCATGCGCAGACGCAATGCGGAGCTCTCGTCCAATCAGAAGCGAGTATTTCAAAACCGTCACAGAGCTCTCGTCCAATCAGAAGCGAGTATTTTGACCCGGTGCATTATGGGACATATCCAAGATGGCGGCACATCCGGTGTTTGAAAACTGGTCATTTCGTCGGGATGTGGTCACCTAGTGTCGAAAACTGGACCCTGTATGGGTCCCGCTACACGTTTTGGGGATGTACGAGTAGTAAGTAAAGTGGGTATTTTGGGGCGGGCATCTGATGGATTGGGTGTGCGGTAGGAATATCATTCTGCGCATGCGCAGACGCAATGCGGAGCTGTCGTCCAATCAGAAGCGAGTATTTCAAATCCGTCACAGAGCTCTCAGCCAATCAGGACCGAGTATTTTGACCCGGTGCATTATGGGCCATATCCAAGATGGCAGCACTTATGTTCAAGACGGCGGCACATCCGGTGTCGAAAACTGGCCATTTCGTCGGGATGTGGTCACCTAGTGTCGAAAACTGGACCTTGTATGGGGCCTGCTAGACGTTTTGGAGCTAGGGGAGCCCCTAATGGGCCGATGGAGTTGTATGAGGTATCAAAGTGAAGTATATTTCAAGCATGGGTGGGTGCATGTAAAATTTTTCCTGAAAAAATACGGAACACGGACTTTATCAAAAATTACGTGAAAATGCCTATATGGGGTATGGGGGTATAGGACCATCCTGGGAAACCTACTTCTCGACATTTGCGGTATAGGTTGTGGGGTCTCGTTTTCTTAGTCTCGTCAAGATAACATGATAGGAAGTGTCCCGGAGCGAATCGGTGAAATTTTTGAAAAAAGTCACCGAGACCCATATAGACCCATATAGTCCCATACTGGGGGTATAGGATCAATGTTTGTCCCCCTGGGAAACGTACTTCTATACATTTGCGGTATGGTTATTTGTATTTGTTTTTCACGTCTCGTCATTTAGAACATGATAGGAAGTGTCGCGGAGCGAAACGGTGAAATTTTTGGAAAAAGTCACCCAGGCCTGGGTAGGCCCATAGGCGAATCGATGAAACTTTTGAAAAAGTACGATATAGCCCCATATAGTCCCATACTGGGGTATAGGATCAATGTTTGTCCCCCTGGGAAACGTACATCTATACATTTGCGGTAGGGTTGTTTGGATTTGTTTTTCACGTCTCGTCATTTAGAACATGATAGGAAGTGTCGCGGAGCGAAACGGTGAAATTTTTGGAAAAAGTCACCCAGGCCTGGGTAGGCCCATAGGCCTATACTGCATGGCTATGGGTGTATAGGCCCATACGGGGTGGACGTGTTGGGGTCTAGGTGAGTCCCTAATGATCCGATGGGGTCGAGTGAGGTCTTATTTTGAAGCTCTCGTGGAGGAGCACTTGACTACACTAATGGTTCGTCCATGTTCAATAGTCTGCGCATGCGCAGCCTGGCCGTAGTATAGAAAGCAGGCATGCGGGTATGTGGGTGTGTGTTTGGGGGTAGAGATGGGCTATTCACGGTTCGAATGGGTCGTGTGAGGTATCAATGTGAAGCTTGTGTGGGGTAGAGTCAGAACTGACAAGGATGACACATGAGAGAACAACAACAACAAGTTTTTTCATATAGCTTATTTTCCCCAATGTTACATCATATCCACGCGGGGGGAGCCGCGTTGGGTATGTTTACAACTCAAAAAGACTCTTGCCCAATCAGAGGCCACCATTTGTATCTGTCATATTCGTTCCTGTCCGTTAGATGTATTCTTGTCCAATCAGAAGTCTCCATTTCAGAAAGTTCCATCTTCGGCCATGTTCGCTCTGAACCGTTTATTCTAATCATCGGCGTGCAGGCCAGGATACCGTTGAGGCAACATATCCTCAGATAGTTGTTTGCGCATTCTGAGTATTCATCAGTGCACGAGTGACGCATTCAACCGATGGCAGTGGTGGATCAGCTTGGTAAGAAAAAACGTAACATTGGTCACCCTCTTCACTGTCCACTTGGTGTTGGGTCGTTGTTGTTGGGCCCATCCCAAGACATCCAATTGTTCCACTTGGTCCAGCATCGTCTCTAGCGACACCCGATTGGTGATTGTGAAAGCATGGTCGTACACTGGGTGGATGGCACTGGAATAGAAATAGCGCAATTCACCCGTCACCTTATGGCATAAGATGTACCCAAATGCTACATTTAATGTGAAGGCCGTAGGTTGGTCATTGAAGATGGTTTCCACGTAGCTGCGTAGACGGGTGAGCTTGGTCAGTGGGAAATTGTAGATATCTTGAATAGGGTGATGACGGTGGAAACAGTGCCGTGTCATGGTCCAATGGCGCCGAGAGATGTCACTCTCTGGATGATATTCGGGTAAGAGATCGCTAGGAACATTTATGGGCTCGTCCAGAAAATGTTCGATGTATGACGTATGACTCGAAACCGTAACGGTGGGGTCCGGCTGGAAATCCAGGCTCTTCCCAACTGTGGGTATAGACGGGCTCTCCGTCATCGCATCACCAGTGGCGTTCGTCTCTCCCGGGCTTATCTTCACTGGGTCTGACCTTCCGCGGCTCCTCTTCAGTAGGAAGTTGTCGCCAAAACCGTGGAGACGGGGCATGAATCAAACGCTGATGCCGTCTCTACTGACTGCGTCGTTTGAAGAGTTGACCACAATCCTTACATTGTTCCGTCGCGCCCTCGTGGAATGAGCGTTCGTGGCGCAGTAAATCATCCTCCCGATTAAATGACCGTGCGCAGGTTATACAAGTATACCGTGCGCCGTTGTGGATGGAGGCCTCGTGGCGTCGTAAATCTTCTGGGCGAGTAAACTGCTTCTGGCAAGTTGTGCAAGTGAACATCTTGGTGGTTGACAGAGTGTCTGATGAAACGGCAAGGCCGCTTCCCTTTTATAGCACGCTAGCTGTTGATCTATTTTTAGCACACTCATTTCAACTACCTACCGGATGTAGACTGTTTCTAATCGTCATCGGGCAGGCCAGGATACCGTTGAGGAAACATATCCTCAGATAATTGTTTGTGCATTCTGAGTATCTATCAGTGCATGGGGGAATACTTTCATCCGATGGGGATGGTGGGTCAGTTTAACCACGAAGAACGTAACATTGGTGACCCTCTCCACTATCCACTCGGTGTTGGGACGCTGTTCATAGGCCCATTCCAAGGGATCCACAGTGTCCAGTTGGGTCAGCATCGTCTCTATCGACGCCCGATTGGTAATTGTGAAAGGATGGTCGTACACTGGGTTGATGGCACTGGAATAGAAATAGCACAATTCACGCGTCATCTTATGGCATAAGATGTACCCAAATGCTACATTTAATGTGAAGGACGTAGGTTGGTCATTGAAGATGGCTTCCACGTAGCTGCGTTGACGGGCGAGGTCGGTCAGTCGGAAATTGTACAAGTTCAATATAGTGCGATGACGGTGGAAGCAGTGTCGGATCATGGACCAATGGCGTCGATACATCTCACTCACTGGATGATCTTCGGGTAAGAGATCGCTGGGAACATCCACCGCATCTTCCAGAAAATGTTCGTTGTTGTCAGACGTATGACTGGAAGCAGTAATGCTAGGGACCGGCTGGATATCTAGGCTCTTCTGAGCTGTGGGTATAGGCGGGCTCTCCATGATCGCATCACCAGTGGCATTCTTCTCCCCGGGTTCATCTTCAGTGGATCTGTCCCTCCTGGGTGCCTCTTTAGTGGAAAGTTGTCCCTCACGCCGTGGTGACGGACCATGAATCAAACGCTCATGCCGTTTTAACTGACTGGGTCGTCTGAAGAGTTGAGCACATTCTTCGCATGGACGCTTGGGTGGCACATGAATTGAACGTTCATGGCGCTGTAAATGATCTGGGCGCTGAAACGACAGTGTAGGCCTACATATCGTACAGCTATACCGGGCGGTTCCATCGTGCTTGGTAGCCTCATGGCGGCGCAGGTCGTGCCGGCGAGTGAATGATTTCGAGCACGCAGTACAAGTGAACATCTTGGTGGTTGACAGAGTGTCTGATGAAACGGCCAGGCCGTTTCCTTTTTATAGCAAGCTAGCTGTTGATCTATTTTTAGCACAATCAGTTCAACTTGGACGTCAGCGACAAGAACCCGGATGTAGGCGTGTGTGTATGTGTGTGTGCTTGCGAGTGTGTTTCTTGGATCGGAGCTCTTGGAGCTCAAAGCCTGTGGAGATCAGAGCTCGGAAGTGACATTTGCATATGATCTCTGTGAGGTCACTTCCGCTTCCGTTCACGTGACCGGAACTGACCTTTGACCCCGGCGCGCAAAGGTTTCCACCGCGGTGGAAACCTTTACACCGCGCGCGCGCGCGCTGGTCCGTCACCACGGCGTGAGGGACAACTTTCCACTAAAGAGGCACCCAGGAGGGACAGATCCACTGAAGATGAACCCGGGGAGAAGAATGCCACTGGTGATGCGATCACGGAGAGCCCGCCTATACCCACCGCTCAGAAGAGCCTAGATATCCAGCCGGTCCCTAGCATTACTGTTTCCAGTCATACGTCTGACAACAACGAACATTTTCTGGAAGATGCGGTGGATGTTCCCAGCGATCACTTACCCGAAGATCATCCAGTGAGTGAGATGTATCGACGCCATTGGTCCATGACCCGACACTGCTTCCACCGTCATCGCCCTATATTGAACTTGTACAATTTCCGACTGACCGACCTCGCCAGTCAACGCAGCTACGTGGAAGCCATCTTCAATGACCAACCTACGTCCTTCACATTAAATGTAGCATTTGGCTACATCTTATGCCATAAGATGACGCGTGAATTGTGCTATTTCTATTCCAGTGCCATCAACCCAGTGTACGACCATCCTTTCACAATCACCAATCGGGCGTCGCTAGAGACGATGCTGACCCAACTGGACACTGTGGATCCCTTGGAATGGGCCTATGAACAGCGTCCCAACACCGAATGGATAGTGGAGAGGGTCACCAATGTTACGTTCTTCGTGGTTAAACTGACCCACCACCCCCATCGGATGAAAGTATTCACCCATGCACTGATAGATACTCAGAATGCACAAACAACTATCTGAGGATAAGTTTCCTCAACGGTATCCTGGCCTGCCCGATGACGACTAGAAACAGTCTACATCCGGTAGGTAGTTGAAATGAGTGTGCTAAAAATAGATCAACAGCTAGCGTGCTATAAAAGGGAAGCGGCCTTGCCGTTTCATCAGACACTCTGTTAACCACCAAGATGTTCACTTGCACAACTTGCCAGAAGTCATTTACTCGCCCAGAAGATTTACGACGCCACGAGGCCTCCATCCACAACGGTGCACGACATACTTGTATAACCTGCGCACGGTCATTTAATCGGGAGGATCATTTACTGCGCCACGAACGCTCAGTCCACGAGGGCGCGACGGAACAATGTAAGGATTGTGGTGAACTCTTCAAACGACGCAGTCAGATAAGACGGCATCAGCGTTTGATTCATGGTCCGTCTCCACGGTTTTGGCGACAACTTCCTACTGAAGAGGAACCGCGGAAGGTCAGACCCAGCGAAGATAAGCCCGGGGAGACGAACGCCACTGGTGATGCGATGACGGAGAGCCCGCCTATACCCACAGTTGGGAAGAGCCTGGATTTCCAGCCGGACCCCACCGTTACGGTTTCGAGTCATACGTCATACATCGAACATTTTCTGGACGAGCCCATAAATGTTCCTAGCGATCTCTTACCCGAATATCATCCAGAGAGGGACATCTCTCGGCGCCATTGGACCATGACACGGCACTGTTTCCACCGTCATCGCCCTATTCAAGATATCTACAATTTCCCACTGACCAAGCTCACCCGTCTACGCAGCTACGTGGAAACCATCTTCAATGACCAACCTACGGCCTTCACATTAAATTGATAGGGTTTTTGTAACCCCCCATTTTATGAAAGACCCTTATACTTACCTTGTGCATAATATTTAATATTATGCAATACTGTTGGGTAGATTCTAAACCTCTTATACCAAATGCCAGAAAAAACGGACACCCCCCTCCAGGGCCTCCATCAACTCCGGCGACCTTGACCGCTTAAGTTCCCGCCAAAAACTCAATTCCTCAGTTTGATTCTATAATAATTATAGCATGTAAAAAACAATAACATTTATGTACCTCCCCCAGTCTTTGATTAACAGTGTGGGTGAGAGGCGGGATCGCAAGGTAAGTATAAGGGTCTTTCATAAAATGGGGGGTTACAAAAACCCTATCATTTTATATCAAGACACCTTATACTTACCTTGTGCATAATATTTAATATTATGCAATACTGTTGGGTAACCCTAGAATTTGTGGGAACCCTGGCGGGTCGGCTAACCAAAGACAAAAGGTAGATACCTGTATCAATTTTGAGAGCGACAAGGCCGTCATTGATATGTAACCCAAGCCTCTCTGTTACCTGATAACTCGAGGGGGGCACCACCCTGGTGAAAGTCCGAGCTTTCTTTTGGTACACCTGCTAGGGAAAAACCCTAATAATACGAGCCTAGTGACAAAGGGTAAACATTTACGTGATGATTTGGTATACTCACTTAATGCTTTCTTGACTCCGGCCGAGGCTTGTTCCCGGAGGGTGCATGCGCGTCGGACGGGTCCCTTTGGACATGAGCTTTCTAACGGAAGGTACCGGAATAGTATGCGCGGCATTGCTCAGCCTTTTAGTGAGAGTAGCCATTTCAATGCTAGCTGTCGACGTAGAAGGATCCAGGAGATAATACTTGATAAAAGTAGCCTCAGATCTCCACTGAGCAACGTCCATGATGTCACTAAGTGAAGCTCCCTTAAATAATGCTTCCGAAGTGGCTACCGCTCTGGTCTCATGGGCTTTGGCGAAAACAAATTCTTTAGTCTGGGCAGCTGCATAGACCATCTGAATGGTTTCAACAATCCATCGAGCGATGGTGTCTTTGGAAGCCGGTTTGTGGTTATTGATCTGATGGGTAATCCACAAATGATTGTCAGAAGTTCGAAGATGTTTGGTAGCTTCGATATAATGCTTCACAGCACGCACCGGACATAAGAATTTATCGTCAGGAGAGAACTTACCTAGGTCAGCTAAAACCAAGGGTTTTGCGCCATGTTTGATAGTCTCTGTTTTCGACACAAAGTCAGCCCGCGGCTGAAGTAGCAGAACTTCGCCCGTGAAATGTAGGCGATCTTTCTCAGCGGAGAGAGCATGGATCTCTGATCTCCGCCGAGCGGACGCCACAGCGACGAGAAATACAGTCTTAAGTGTCAAGATCTTAAGACTGGCCTGACCCATGGGCTCGAAAGGTGGTCTCGTAAGTGCATTTAGGACCAATTCGAGATTCCATGCAGGAGGCATTTTCTTCACCCGAGGTCGTAGGTGGAACATGCCTTTGATCAGGTCGTCTAATGGTTTGCTCTGTGTAACCTTAGACCCGTCTCGAAAACCAGGGTGGATTGTCGCTATGGCAGACCGATAACCAGCTATTGTTACTGGTTGTAGTCCCTTCTCTTCGTATAAATATACGAAGAAGTCTGCTACTTCTCCCGGAGTTGTTTGAGAGGGATTCTTATAGTTTCTGTCGCACCACACCGAGAACAGACTGAGTTTAGAGTTATAAACCCGTCTGGTGGAGGGCCTTCTACATTGTGCCATGAGATTGGCAGTTTGCTGAGAAAAGCCTTCCTGACGTCGAGATTCGATGACAGATTCCAAGCAGTTAATTTGAACATTGCTGGATTGTCGTGAACTCGACGCCCCCGGCTTTGTGTGAGGAGATCTGGACGATCCGGCAGAATGCGTGGGTAGTCTACGACAAGATTGAGGAGACTTGTGAACCACGATCGTGTCGGCCAGAAAGGAGCGATTAGAATGACTCTGCAATTCTCGCTCTCGATCTTTTTGAGAACCATCGGAATTAGTATGGTCGGAGGATACGCGTAAGCGTACATTCCTGACCATGGAACCGCTAGTGCATCCACGGCGTGCGCCGATGGATCCGGAAACGGGCTCACATATATTGGGAGCTTTGTGTTGTCCTTCGTGGCAAAAAGGTCTACGTGAGGAGTCGACCACTGAAAGAAGACTTGTCTGAGTACCAAGTCGTTCAGCTGCCATTCGGTCGGACGGACTCTCTGTTGACGAGACAGAGAGTCGGTAAGCACGTTCCGTACCCCCGGAATATGCGCTGCTCGCAGGGTCACCTGATGCTTGATGCACCACTGGAAGAGCTTCCAGGTCATAAAACATAGCTGGGGGGGATCGTGTCCCTCCCTGCTTGTTTATGTACGCGACCACTGTTGAGCTGTCCGACCTTACCAGAACAACCTTCTCCCGCAAGAGCGGGAGAAACCGTTTCAACGCTAGGATGACTGCTCTCATCTCCAAGAGATTGATGTGCCAAGTCTTTTCCTGCGCGGTCCACATTCCTTGTGCCAGGTTCTCGTCCAGATGTGCTCCCCAGCCGTCCATGGAGGCGTCCGTAAATAGGACTAGATTCGATTCCGGCGGAAGCAACGGGGCTCCCATGAGGAGATTGTCCCGGTTCCGCCACCAGCCGAGGGCTGATAATAGATTCGAGTCTATCGGGATTGGTTGGTTCAAATGACCTGTGCTCTGTTTCCAGAAGGACATAAGGTACATTTGTATGGGTCTGCGTCGAAATGGACCGTAGTTGACCACTTCTCCCAGACTGACCAGTCGGCCCAGAAGTCGCAAGAACTCTCTCGCCGGAAGAGCTCGGCAGGTGAAGAACACCGCGAGCATCTCCTCTAGCAGATCTAGGGCAGCCGGCGAAGGCCGAACCCGCCCGATCCGGAGATCGAACTGAACCCCCAGGTGTATGAACAACTGTGACGGGGTCAGCGCTGACTTGGGTATGTTGACTATCCAGCCGCTGAGAAGCGTATGGAATAGCGTCAACCTGATCGCATAGGTGACCGCCGTTTCCGACGGTCCCTTCACCAATCAATCGTCGATGTAGGTGCTGATATCCACACCACACCTCCGTAGGACGACCGATAGGGCATCCACTACCCGTGTGAAAACTCGAGGGGCAGATGTAATTCCGAACGGTAATGTTTGGAATTCCAATATCTTGCCGTCGATGGCGAACCTTAGATACTTTGTGTAGTCCGAATGAATCGGTACGTGAAAGTATGCGTCCTTCAAATCTATTGAAGCGGCCAACATGCCGACCAGTAGGCCAGCCCGTACAGATCGAAGAGTTTCCATCTTGAATCTCTCCATGCGAATGTAACGGTTGAGGGGCCGTAGATTGAGGACCGGTCGCCATCCCCCGGTTTTCTTGGACACCAAAAACATCCTGGTGTAAAACCCCGGATCCGTTGCCGGATCTTTCACCTCTACTACCGCCGCTTTGGCGAGGAGGGAAGTTATCTCGTCCCGTATAATGGTAATTAGACGGGGGTCTCGAGGTAACGGGGTCACCAGTGGGGTCCCTGTTAGCGGAGGTGAACGGTTTGGAGCGCTCCATTCCATTCGATAACCTTCCGCGACAATCTGCCTTACTAGGCTGTCTGCGCTGTATAGATTCCACCAAGAGGTGAAATGCGCGAGACGGCCTCCAACCGGCAGTTCCGGACGCCGACACAGAAGTGTCGAGTCCGGTGGGTCCCCCCCCCCAAACTCGTGCTGAGCTTGAGGTTGGTGTCTTGGGCAGTGGGGGAGCGCACACTGACATGTCAGGTGCGTTTCCCACCCTTACCAGCGGGCTTAGAGGGGTTGTTAGACCCTTTCTTGCCCTTCCCCTTGCCACGGTTGCCTCTTCTGGCTTTCTTGGGCTTCGAAGAGCCGGAGAAAGTATCAGTAGGCCTGGAAACGCTGGCTTTGCGTTTCCCCTTAGCAAGGGTCTGGTGTTGTTTGACCATGGACTCAAACTCCTGAGAGTCAATATGACCCTCAGCAGCGTAAGCTTTGAGTCCATCGGAGAACAGCTCATCATTACCGAGAGGTAAGTTGATGAGGTTCTGCGCATGGTCTTTTGAGCCCAGTCGAGATTCAGCCAGGAAGAGTCTCCGTCGGGCAATCTGCACTCTGGCTATCACCCTCGTCAGAAGGTCCAACCCCGTTGCAGTAGCCGACTCCATACAGTGGTAGAACTCTGGAGGTGCTTGAGGAACCGATAGCGGTTCTCCAACGCCAGCCGGAAGCACCACGGGTTTCGGAATCGCTTCCGCATCCATGGAGTGCAGCCGGGACACTGCACCATCAGCCGTACGCTGCAGGGCAGCTACGTGCGATGCGTGTGTCATGTGCAGTAGGTCATGTTCTAAATGACGAGCCGCGCATGCGCAGAATGCCGATAGTTCAACCCTACTAGTCCAGTCAGATGCCCTTTCACGAATGCTTCACATGGATACCTCATATGACCCCATTGGACCATGAGTAACTCCCCTACATGCCAACACGGCTATGTTCATACCCTTGGACCACCGCGCATGCGCAGAATGACGCTAGTTCAAACCCACTAGTCCAGTGAGATGCCCCTTGACCTAGGCTTCACTTTCATACCTCACTCGACCCCATTGGACCATGAGTAACTCCCCTACATGCCAACACGGCTATGTTCATACCCTTGGGCCACCGCGCATGCGCAGAATGACGCTAGTTCAAACCCACTAGTCCAGTCAGATGCCCCTCACCTAGGCTTCACTTTGATACCTCATACGACCCCATTGGACCATTATTGGCTTCGCTAGCTCCCAACACGGCCATTTCCATACCCTTGGGCCACCGCGCATGCGCAGAATGACGCTATTTCAAACCCACTAGTCCAGTCAGATGCCCCCTCACATAGGCTTCACTTTGATACCTCACTCGACCCCACTGGACCAGTAGTAACTCCCCTAGCTCCAACACGGCTATTTCCATACCCTTGGGCCACCGCGCATGCGCAGAATGCCGCTATTTCAACCCCACTAGTCCAGTCAGATGCCCCTTCACATAGGCTTCACTTTGATACCTCATACGACCCCATTGCACCATTATTGGCTTCGCTAGCTCCCAACACGGCTATTTCCATACCCTTGGGCCACCGCGCATGCGCAGAATGACGCTATTTCAAACCCACTAGTCCAGTCAGATGCCCCCTCACATAGGCTTCACTTTGATACCTCACTCGACCCCACTGGACCATGAGTAACTCCCCTAGCTCCAACACGGCTATGTTCATACCCTTGGGCCACCGCGCATGCGCAGAATGACGCTATTTCAAACCCACTAGTCCAGTCAGATGCCCCCTCACCTAGGCTTCACTTCGATACCTCATACGACCCCATTGGACCATTATTGGCTTCGCTAGCTCCCAACACGGCTATTTCCATACCCTTGGGCCACCGCGCATGCGCAGAATGACGCTATTTCAAACCCACTAGTCCAGTCAGATGCCCCCTCACATAGGCTTCACTTTGATACCTCACTCGACCCCACTGGACCAGTAGTAACTCCCCTAGCTCCAACACGGCTATTTCCATACCCTTGGGCCACCGCGCATGCGCAGAATGACGCTAGTTCAATCCCACACCCACCCCAGCAGATGCCCCCTCACATAGGCTTCACATTGATACATCACTCGACCCCAATGGACCATGAGGGGCTCCCCTAGCTCCAACACGGCTATGTCCATACCCTTCGGCCACACGAGTTGTCTCCCTTGCGTCAATGTGTGCAGATGGCGCTGCGGTCGATGCCGTGATGTGGGAAGGGCGTCCCCACACCATCCTGGAGCCGCCATTTTGTTTGTTGTTTTCTTGCGGAGATACACGGGACAATAAACGCTCGACCCTAGGGTGGTACAGATGCTAGACTGATCCTATTCACATGGTACAACACCTATAGATTATGTTTATTATTATTATATGGCTTAGAGGTTTTTTTGAGGGTAATGTGAGGGTTTTTTCTCCCCGTGACCTCCCCACCGCCTCGTTTGCTCCCTTGCGCCGCCAATGGCCCCTATGCATTTCTAGCCTTCGTGGAGGCGCTGAAGAAGACGGGAAATATGACACTACTATTGCCGCCATTTTAACCCACCCCACAAACTCCGCCATTTTGAACCCATCCCACATCAGCCGCCATTTTGAACCCATCCCACATCAGCCGCCATTTTGAACCCATCCCACATCAGCCGCCATTTTGAACCCATCCCACATCAGCCGCCATTTTGAACCCATCCCACATCAGCCGCCATTTTGAACCCATCCCACATCAGCCGCCATTTTGAACCCATCCCACATCAGCCGCCATTTTAAACGCATCCCACATCAGCCGCCATTTTAACCACCCCATCCCACATCAGCCGCCATTTTAACCACCCCATCCCACATCAGCCGCCATTTTGAACCCATCCCACATCAGCCGCCATTTTGAACCCATCCCACATCAGCCGCCATTTTAACCACCCCATCCCACATCAGCCGCCATTTTGAACCCATCCCACATCAGCCGCCATTTTGAACCCATCCCACATCAACCACTATCTAGACATGCCTTGATCACGTGATCAAGTTCCGCCTCAAATACGCCCCAATGTGACGTCATTAAGTAGGTCAATATGACTCAATTCTCGTTAACACTACTACTTATGTTTGATTAAATAACAAGGCAATACATTTTTTTATATGTTTCTTCCCTTGATTGAACGAATCAATCCAGAAAGAAATATTTACTTATACAATGTGTTTAGTACTGGTAAAACGTTGAATAAATTCAAAGGTAAAATAAATTACCTGAATAATTTATACGTTGAATATTATTTAAATTATTCCCTTCTGGATTGATTTCTCCACTAATCCAAGTGATCAACCAAAAGAGAAATTTTGCCGTGTTCCAATATAATCTTTCCTGTACCAAATTAACTGCCGGTCTTTTTGTTTACATTTGCACAATAAACATTTTCCATCAAAAAGAAGCAAAAGCATAAATAATCCATGGCTTATAGCATTTGCATTATTGTGAACAATGAATTTCATCAGAATGGATGACAAGTATGATTTCTTCCTTTATAAGCAATATTTTTTCCTTCAAAACAATGATCACTATAATTAGAAAATCTTTTAGTGTAATCCATAATTTTAAATATTGCTGTAAATAACAGTATCATACTGATTGTATAATAATAATAATAATTTATTCACCAATATGCATTGTAGTATCAATACATCAATGGCGGTCAAGCATAAGTCATACAATGAAAAGCAAATGTTCACGCCTAAATATAACACTTGGCAGGAATAAAACCTCTGCCTTGCTCTTCATTTTTTTAAATATTCCTATTATTTGGAACTTCGAGTGTCTATGTTAATGTTTCTTGGTTGAACGAATCAATCAAAGCAGAAATGAATTAAATATACCTCCAGACACTAGAAGAAGTATAAGCGGCTCTTGGGTCTCATTTAGGTGGAGGTAACTCGCGACTGCAAAGCCGCGGGTCAAGAGGAGTTATCGCCCATGATTCGCCAATGACGTCACATCCTGTCACGTGACATCCGGGTCACAGGTCACATCCAGGTCAAAAGATCAAAGGTCACTTCCAGTCACGTGACGGCCCAACAAGTGTGGTCTGTCCCTCAAAAGACCCCAGTGACTTTCAATGTTAATCTCCCGGAATGCACGTCAACAGTAGTAGCCACAGTGGGCATTTTAGCGGTGTGAAGAAAGGTATGTGGTGTAGTGAGGGACCATCTGTGTTCCAAATGGACGGTGAGAGGTTTGAAGGTCTCGTTGTATAGACCACGACTTGAGAGATGTCCATGCCATCAGTGACGTCATTGGTGACGTCATCAGTAGGAGTAGTACCCAAAGTGGGCATGTGAGTAGTAGTAAAAGCGCAAATTCCTTACCATTTATGCAAATTTGTGGAGCATGTGTGGAGCTCTCGTCCAATCAGAAGCGAGTATTTCAAATCCGTCACAGAGCTCTCGTCCAATCAGAAGCGAGTATTTCAAATTGACCAAAAAAGCTACCTCCAGCACAGGAGAGTTCCAATTTTTCCAGGTCAAAAATAGTTCCATGTATTCATCCGCGGTGATGCGGTTTTGGTGGTGATGCGGTCTGCTTCCGCGGAGCAAAAGTAGTCCCTAGATAAAATGGTCCGATAGGGTCGAGTGAGGTATCAAAGTGAAGCTTATGTGAAGGGGCATCTAATGGGCTGGGTGTGGGTTGAACTATCGGCATTCTGCGCATGCGCGGTGGCCCAAGGGTATGAAAATAGCCGTTTTGGAGCTAGGGGAGCCACTAATGGGCCGATGGAGTTCTATGAGGTATCAAAGTGAAGCATTCGTGAAGGGGCATCTGATGGGCTGGGTGTGGGGTTGAAATATCGGCATTCTGCGCATGCGCGGTGGCCGAATGGTATGGAAATAGACGTTTTGGAGCTAGGGGAGCCCCTAATGGACCAATGGGGTCGAGTGAGGTATCAAAGTGAAGCATTCGTGAAGGGGCATCTAATGGGCTGGGTCTGGGGTTGAAATATCGGCATTTTGCGCATGCGCGGTGGCCCAAGGGTATGGAAATAGACGTTTTGGGAGCTAGGGGAGCTACTAATGGTCCGATGGGGTCGAGTGAGGTATCAATGTGAAGCCTAGGTGAAGGGGTATTTGATGGCTGGGTGGGTGCATGTAAAATTTTTCCTAAAAAAAAAACGGAACTCGGACTTTATCGAAAAATCCGGGAAAATACCTATATGGGGTATGGGGGTATATAGGTCGCCGGGCTTAACGGGGCTCGCCTGTCAATAGAGTTATCTTCCCCTAGTTGTAGGGTGGGTGTATGTAAAAATCTTCCTGAAAAAATACGGAACACGGACTTTATTCTAAATTACGGGAAAATGCTTATATGGGGTATGGGAGGTATAGGATCAATGTTTGTTCCCCTGGGAAACCTACTTCTCGACATTTGCGGTATAGGTTGTGGGGTCTCGTTTTCTTAGTCTCGTCAAGACAAACATGATAGGAAGTGTCCCGAAGCGAAACGGTGAAATTTTTGAAAAAAGTCACCGAGCCCCATATAGGCCCATACTGGGGTATAGGACCGATGTTTGTCCCCCTGGGAAACCCACTTCTATACATTTGCGTATAGGGTTGTGGGGTCTCGTTTTCTTAGTCTCGTCATGTAGAACACGATAGGAAGTGTTGCGGAGCGAATCGGTGAAATTTTTGAAAAAGTACGATATAGCCCCATATAGACATATATATATATGGCTTTGAGAAGTATCTCTCTTATAAGTTAACTACCTCTCAACGAGTGATGCTTACCAAACTAAGAATAAGCAACCATAAGCTAGAAATCGAAACTGGCCGCTACCATAAACCGATTATACCCAGGAACGGTCGAACGTGCCAGTTTTGTGTGGGCTCTATTGGGGATGAGTATCATTTTGTTATGCATTGTTTAAATAATGCTGATCTAAGATTGGCGCTATTTCGTGAATTGGGTCTGACCGTCCCCAATTCAGAATATCATTCTCGTATATTGTTCACCAAACTTTTAAAATGTGATAGTTTTAAAATCACCAGAGTATTTGCTAAATTTGTAATACAAAGCTTCGACAGGAGAGTCAGTTGATATTCTGTACAGGCAGATTGACATGTACCAGTTTTTGAAATAATTGAAAACAATTCGAGCCTCTGTTGAGCCATGTAAAATCATACACTTGTTCATGTATACTGTTACTGGCCTTAACCAATGTGATTTGTGTTTGCGCCAATAAACGAATCTAATCTATATATAAATATATATTCCCATACTGGGGGTATAGGTTCAATGTTTATCCTACTGGGAAACCTACTTCTAGACATTTGCGGTAGGGTTGTGGGGTCTCGTTTTTCACGTCTCGACATTTAGAACATGATAGGAAGGGTCCCGGAGCGAAACGGTGAAATTTTTGGAAAAAGTCACCGAGGCCTGGGTAAGCCCATAGGCCTATAGTGCATGGCTATGGGTGTATAGGACCATACGGGGTGGACGTGAGGTCTAGGGGTCTAGGTGAGTCCCTTGTGGTCCAATGGGGTCGAGTGAGGTCTTATTTTGAAGCTCTCGTGGAGGAGCACTTGGCTACACTAATGGTTCGTCCGTGTTTAATGGTCTGCGCATGCGCAGTCTGGCCGTAGTAGAGAAACCAGGCATCTTGGAGGGTATGTAGGTGTGTGTTTGGGTTAGAGATGGGCTATTCACGGTTCGAATGAGTCGTGTGAGGTATCAATGTGAAGCTTGTGTGGGGTAGAGTCAGAATGGCGTGTTTCTAAACGCATGTCGCGTCAATATGCGCATGCGCAGTCTGGCCGTAGTAGAGAAATCAGGCATTTTGGGGGGTATGTGGGTGTGTGTTTGGGGTAGAGATGGACCCCTATAGGTCCGAATGGGTCGTGGAAGGTGTCAAAGTGAAGCTTGTGTGGGGTAGAGTCAGAATGGTGTGTTTTTGAATGCAAGTCGCGTTAATCTGCGCATGCGCAGTTGGTTGTAGTAAGTAAAGTGGCCATCTTGGGGAAGTGAAGGAAGGTATTTGGGGTCGAGATGGGCTATTCAAGGTTCGAATGCATCCTAGAAGGTGTCATCATGTAGTTCTCGGGGTGTACATACCGATTTGAGGGATGTTCCCGTGATCTGTGACGTCATCGGTGACGTCATCGGTACGAGTAGTAGCGAAAGCGGCCATTTTGGGGGTGCGTGGGGGTGAGTTTGGGGTCGAGATGGGCTATTCACGGTTCGAATGCGTCCTGGAAGGTGTCATCTTGTAGTTCTCGGGGTGTACATTCCGATTTAAAGGATGTCCGCGTCATCTGTGACGTCATTGATGACGTCATCAGTACGAGTAGTAGCGAAAGGGGACATTTTGTGGGTGCGTGGGGGTGAGTTTCGTGTAGAGAGGGACTATCCTGTCCGAATGCGTCGTGTGAAGTGTCATTTTGTAGCTCTCGAAGTGTACATTCCGAGTTGAGGCATGTCCGAAGCATCTGAGATGTCATTGTTGACGTCATCAGTAGGAGTAGTAGCGAAAGTGGACATTTTGGGGTAGTGAAGGAAGGTATTCGGAGTAGAGAGGAACCATCCTTGGTCCGAATGCGTCCTGGGAGCTGTCATGTTGTAGCTCTCGGGGTGTACATTCCGACTTGAGGGATATCCACAGCATCTGTGACGTCATCAGTAGGAGTAGTAGCGAAAGTGAGCCTTTTGGGGTAGTGAAGGATGTATTCTAATCACCGTCGGGCAGGCCAGGATACGGTTGAGGCAACATATCCTCAGATAGTTGTTTGCGCATTCTGAGTATCTTTCAGTGGATGGGTGAATACTTTCAGCCGATGGGGGTGGTGGGTCAGTTTAACCACGAAGAACGTAACATTGGTGACCCTCTCCACTATCCATTTGGTGTTGGGACGCTGTTCATAGGCCCATTCCAAGGGATCCACAGTGTCCAGTTGGGCCAGCATCGTCTCTAGCGACGCCTGCTTGGTGATTGTGAAAGGATGGTCGTACACTGGGTTGATGGCACTGGAATAGAAATAGCACAATTCGCACGTCATCTTATGGCATAAGATGTAGCCAAATGCTACATTTAATGTGAAGGACGTAGGTTGGTCATTGAAGATGGCTTCCACGTAGCTGCGTAGACGGGCGAGGTCGGTCAGTCGGAAATTGTACAAGTCCAATATAGTGCGATGACGGTGGAAGCAGTGTCGGATCATGGGCCAATGGCGTCGATATATCTCACTCACTGGATGATCTTCCGATAAGAGATCGCTGGGAACAACCACCGCATCTTCCAGAAAATGTTCGTTGTTGTCAGGCGTATGACTGAAAACAGTAATGCTAAGAACCGGCTGGATATCTAGGCTCTTCTGAGCTGTGGATATAGGCGGGCTCTCCGCAAGAGCATCACCAGTGGCATTCTTCTCCCCGGGTTCATCTTCAGTGGATCTGTCCCTCCTGGGTGCCTCTTTAGTGGAAAGTTGTCTCTCATGCCATGGTGACGGACCATGAATCAAACGCTCATGCCGTTTTAACTGACTGGGTCGTCTGAAGAGTTGACCACATTCTTCGCATGGACGCTTGGGTGGCCCATGAATTGAACGGTCATGACGCTGTAAATGATCTGGGCGCTGAAACGACAGTGTAGGCCTACATATCGTACAGCTATACCGGGCGGTTCCATCGTGCTTGGTAGCCTCATGGCGGCGCAAGTCGTGCCGGCGAGTGAACGATTTCGAGCACGTAGTACAAGTGAACATCTCGGTGGTTGACAGAGTGTCTGATGAAACGGTCAGGCCGTTTCCTTTTTATAGCAAGCTAGCTGTTGATCTATTTTTAGCACCATCAGTTCAACTTGGACATCAGCGACAAGAACCCGGATGTAGGCGCGGACGTCATTGACAAGAGCTCGGATGTACAAGAACCCGGATGTACCCGGATGTACCCGGATGTGAATGCGTCTGATGCGTGTGTGTGTGTGTGTGTGTGTGTGTGTGTGTATGCGTCTGTGTGTCTGTGTGCGTGTGTGCATGAGCCGAGTTCTAAGAGCCCCGGAGAGAGAACAACAACAACAACAAGGATGACACATGAGAGAGGACCAATACATATGGACACATGTTCATTCCTATATTTAAAGACTCTACCACCACCGCACACCACCAACACCACCACCAACGCCACCACCAACGCCACCAACGCCACCAACAACGCCACCACCGGGCGTTGACGGGCGTCAACGCCCGGTGGTGGTGGTGGTGGTGGTGGGGGTGGTAACCCCGGTGTGGCAGAGCTCCGAGAGCTCCACACCCGGTGGTGGTGGTGGTGGGAACTCCCGTGTGGCAGAACTCTTGGATCGGAGTTCTTGGAGCTCCACGCCTGTGGAGCTCAGATCTCGGAAGTGACATTTGCATATGACCTCTGTGAGGTCACTTCCGCTTCCGTTCACGTGACCGGAACTGA
>JAVTVY010014025.1:0-53029 GCA_036873755.1 Hanleya hanleyi
GAAAGGTATCGCGCCACTATTTAAAACTCTGGCGTTGAATGTATGTGGACATTGAAAAACTCAAAATGTCTTACGGAAGAACTTGATGCTAAAGTTCACATACCGTACAGACATGTATCCACATGGGATTTCTCGACTCTCTATACTACAATCCCTCATCAGGACCTTATTGACCGTCTAAGTTCATTAATAGTATCTGTGTTCAAGAAAACTGATCGTAGATATATTAATGTCGGATGCCGTAAAGCATTCTTTAGCTCTACTACATACAAGAGATATCATTCATGGGATGTTTCTTTGTTTATAGAGTTGCTTGAATTTCTCATTAATAATATTTATGTGAAATTTGGCAACACAATATATCAGCAGCATATAGGTATTCCAATGGGTACTAATTGTGTATCCCTGTTGGCTGACCTGTATCTGTTCTCTTATGAATATGACTATATGCAGGCGCTTTCAAAAACCGATCCATTCAAAGCCCGTTCCTTCTCATTCACCAAACGCTATATAGACGATCTTCTCGCTGTGGATAATCGCTATATAAATGACGCAGTGAAGGATATATATCCACCTTCACTGGATTTGAAGGAAACTACAGATAACCCACAGGCACATCGTATTTAGACCTATATCTCTATAAAAATGAAGCGGGCCTTCTCTCTCGTCGACTGTATGACAAAAGAGATGATTACAATTTCGACATCGTAAACTATCCCTTTCTGGACAGTAATATTCCAGTGGGACCTGCATATGGCGTATACATATCACGCCTAGTAGCATTTGCCAGATCCTGTGTTAAATGTGACGATTTTAATCAACGTCACAAAACATTGTTGCATCGAAACTATATAAAACAGGGCTATTCCATAGCGCCTCCACTCAAAGTTTCTCAAATTTGGCGATACATATCGCATGCTGATAGCAAAATACGAGCGTAGCGTGCATGATGTCTTGCCAATTCCGCTTAACCCGCATCATTGAAAACTGTTGACCGCTTCTCTTTGCAGGAAACAAGCCTATGTTTATGTATACTATGATTGTCTTTTTGAATTTGGTGCTAATACTGTTATATGGAATATGGAATAAGTCTTTGGATTATGGACGCGGATATTCTCTAATGGACGACGGCTGAATTATGAATGACGGACCAGACGCTTGTAATCTCAACAAGATAGATTCATTAACAATACATTATGTGAATAAATAGATAATAATATATTTATATGAGCAGAAAATGTAATAGTTATAAATGGATGTGTAAACATACCTATCTTTATTGGTATGACTTTCTTAGAAATACGTTTCAAAATTAAGATTTTTTTTGTAGTTTTGGTTAGGTTTTTGGTTCGGGTTAGGGTTTTGCTAGGGTATCTTTGTTTGGGTCCTTGACGCCGTGTGACCAATGAGGTTAGGTGTGACGTTAAACTTCAACCAACCAACCAACCAACCAACCAACCACATATATCATTTCACATTTGTTTATCTACAGAAAACTCTTTCTCATCAGTGGTTTATCCAGAATGACTACCGCCCAAAGCCTACTGTACTCCTGGGAATCGCGAGTTTGTCGTGCAGAAATTTTTCCACTCTGTACTTTTCATGGGACGCATAGCGCTTAAAGTCTTTGAAAGACGATCTCAAGAATGGCACAACCAAACCCAAGAAATTTGTAGACTGGTTGGCAAACGGACCACAATCCTCAATCAAATCTTCTTGCTGTCCACGAGCAACTATTAAAAATATTTGGAAACTATATTTATTTATACTATTTGAAATTGTGTATCGGATAAACAACATTTTGCTTTCAGAATACTCTCCTTTGCCTCAAAGCCATGCAGTTAGCCTTCAGGTTTTATTTGCGTGGGGCTGCCGATGCTGCACAACTACGACAGATATTCTTGTATTGGAAGTTGCTGTACAACTTCAGCATCTGATTTATGTACAGGATAATACCATTTCTGTCAGTGGCCATCTATTTCGGGTCCAGACAAATGGCATCACACGCAAGACTATATTTAAGGGGTTGTCTGGCGGAGGGCTTTCTCCAGATTCTTGCCCACCATGGAGACCAGCGCGTGTTTTGCGTTCATTTCTGAAGAAGACTACTACCTCAGAAACTTTCTTCTTTGCTAAGAGTGGTTTGATGGATTCTTCTGCAGCAGAACCGATCTTCCCCTGCACCTTCACCGTCACTTTCACTATAACACAATACTATTTCAGAATCAAATGTTTATTGAATTAAATTCAAGTTGTGTTATATATTTTAATAAAATATAATTATTATACAGAATGAAATATTTTTATGTTATTTATTTCGACCAATATCCCTGAATCATCCAAGGAAAATTATTCATCAAAAGTCCCTAACAAACTTGAATCAAACTCTGCATCAGCCATGTAAACAGAGTCCCGTCTTCTTTCACACAAGTTCTTTCTTCTTTATGTCCACCTTCGTCATCTTGTACAGAGGTGTAATCTCTGCTACAACATTTGGTTTGAGGAACCTTGACACCAGTGCTCGGAGAATAGCAAACAGATCCTCTCCGATAAATCCAATCATTATTCTATCACATGGGTACCTTTATTGAAAGAGTTGCATCACACGTATTATAGAAATGCAAAAGTTTGCCATCGCCATGACCAGTGATTTTGACAACCCTTCTTTAAAAGCCGCGTAGCTTTTACACTTTTCCTCAACTGCTTTTAATCATTTGGCCAAACCATACCAAAGTCAAAGAAGTCGTTGCAGTACAGTTAATTCTCCAGCCGTAGATGTCCACAAAATGTTATGCGGAAAGTTGAACTGTTTAAGTGTAATCCTCTGTTCATGCTGGTGCATCCTTAAACAACCTCTACGCACCCTTACCTAACTTCGCAACCTGGCAAAATGTCAATCAGCTTGTTGTCAATAAGCTTCATCTTGTAATTACATAAACCCATTCAGAAGACTCCGGTCCGGCCAGTGGTTTTCTCTGTACTTAAAATGGATGACAACAGAACACACATTGCTGTAGATAGCTTTTACTGTACGTACTTCATTCCAGCTTACAACATTGTGACGCTGTACCGGTGGCAATGACAGTAGATCTCGTAAACTGTAAATTGGAAACCGTCAAACAGTCTCTTTTATACTGTCCTAACAATGGGTACATGATAACAACTCATCAGACTTTAAGGACAATTATGACAATGGGACAATCGAATTGTCACCAAACCAAAACACAGAACTCAAAGTTTGGGTTCCACCGGGTACATGTTAGTGCATTCTACTTATCCACGCCGTTAAACCCTATAGCTGAACACCGAAGATCGAATCTGACGCCTACTGGAAATACAGTCAAATATAGCTTCTCACAGAAGTTAACTGACAATGCTTGACCCTACAGGTCATTGGACAGGATGTTTATATTACCAAAACAGTATTCAGAACCGAAAACAATTCCCTCATGTTAAACTGTCAGCCTCGAATATAACATACACCGTACAGCATATACCGATAACAAGGGACAGTACGAAAAGCTTATGAAATCATGAATTTTCACTCAAGGAAAAAGTTAATATAATAAAATTGCTGGGACAAGTATGGTGGCTAAGAATCGATATTTCACATATAATTTATGCATTTATATGGTGGCCAAGAATCGATATTTCACAATCTGAACTAAAAGTTCCAGTTGAACGATGGCCCATCCATGGATATCTGGACCAACCTAGCAAAGTCCAGCTCATGTAGAGACTTACAGAAACTCCCCAAGAGAGTAACAACATCGGTATGCCTCAAGAACTCGGGACCCAAAGAAACGAGATTTTACACTATCATGATCCCAGTGGCGGACGTAGATGTTCGATTGCTTTTTTTCGGTTTATGCTTTTAATGACCAAAGCATCTTTCTTCTGTACAAGTAACGATTTGAAGTAGCGGACGATTCCATATATTACCATATATGCACACTTTCTGTCACTACAGTTTTTGTTGTTGCTGCTGTTGTTGTTGATCTGTTAAACTGGTTGGCCTTGTTCCTGGGAAGGGAAGAACGCATCCCCCAATGGTTAGATGCTTTCGCTTTTCTACCGCGATTATGTCTTTTTTCTACGCCATGTTGGACTTTAGAGCACTGTTCTCGATATCACTGATGCCAACGTTACAAAATATACATTGCATGTGGCTCTCGTCATTTCATTCGAAACCCAATCACTAAACTCTCTCTGGGGTATCCTGCGCATGCCGACGATTGACCAACAGTTTTAACATGGTATGTGTGTCAGATGGATAGCGATTCACAAGAAACAACCTCGGATTGTACCGAAATTCAACTACAACAAAAACAAATCCATGATCAAACATTCAAGCGAAATGACCTTTTCACTAAGGGGAACCACTCTTATCTGGTTGGAGCAATTATTGCTATGTCCCGTGAACCATTTGTTAAATCGTTCGTTAAAACTAACATCGGACATGGATAAAACTTTCAAACAGAGAATATCAGAAATGACATTCCATCTAGCTAAGGGCGACAACTCAATGTGGCGTATCCTTCGCAGTGTAAAGTAAGAGAGAAGAGGAACACTGATCTATCTGACTTATTCAAATATTCAAAAGAAAAAAATGGAAGGGAAATCAAACTGGCGCATCTGACATGACTAAAAGTTCAAGGGTCTTGGAAATCTTAGAATCTTGCATTCTATCTACCCAATGGATACTACTTAACATGGCTTGTCTGTCTGGAAGCAAAATGGAAGAAATACCACATGGAATACTTGACATTCAATTGAATTCAACGGGAAATTATATTCTATCTTCCTGGGGAAACTGGTGTATGCTTTGTAGGGTAAAAATGAACGGGAAAACTAAACTGACCTATCTGACATGTAAATATTCAAAAGAGGGAAGATGTGAGATAAATTAAACTGGCGTAACTGACATGACCAAAAATACAATAGTGAATTTTGGTAATTGCCCCATTTTGTCCCATTTCAAATGACGTGCCTTATTGTACGACTTTAAATGATATATCTGCAATATTTAAACGCAATACACTCAGCCAACCCACCGCCTGATCAGCCAATGAGATTATGAGAAAGTAATCAGACCCCAAACAACAGGACGGACGTCTTTCTGGGCATTTCCTATCGCGGAAAGAGATCTTCGTTGTGGCAAGCTCCATTTCTTCTTGTGTGATCACAATTTTCAGAAAAAGTCTGAAATGAGTTAACCAGTGACGCAAGTTTGAAAATACAACTGTTCTTACGTTACAATGAATCAGAATATATTCACTTGAACAGAGAGTAATTTGCTGCAGGAGGAAAACGATCAGCATCATCTCTCTCATTAGTAACTATCTGTTGTTAATTGATATATGTATTTCATGACTACCTGGGTTTTGCCTCTAAATTAGTCAGGTAAAGAAGGTTAGAAAGTTGAATAATTGGAAGGTAATAATACAGGCTGAAAGTCTGATCATGAGAATGTAGTTCCCCTGAAGTACAGTGTAATTCAGTATTGTGTTAGGTGAACAAAAATAGGCCATGCCATTGGAAACGGCAATTAACAGGTACATACGACATAGAATGGCTATTGGGTGTCACTGTTGGTTTACTTGCTCCAATCCAATAAATATAAGTGATTATTAAACCCAAATAGAGCAATGGTCGAGTTATGCGCGTTACTGTTTGAAAATGACCCTCGATCAAACAAGAAATAAGCTATAGTCACACATGCATTGATATCGGCTTGGCATCGGGCCTCGGAGTTTCCCTTGATAGATAAATGGATACAATCAGCCTGTCAAAATAAGTAACTACTTCGTGAAACTAATCCTTATGTCGATTATAAATAGGAGTCCCGAAGAGCTTCTCGTCAACTTAATAATAACGACGGCGGGTGATAAATTAACGAGTCATAGTTTGAAAACGGAACACATCACTACCAGACGCTCGGAATAATTATAGCGCCCAGAATCCTCATCACAGTCTTCGTGTTTGGAGTAATCACATGTATCATGTCAAATTTACCAGACTATAATCGCATCAACTAATGCTACGTTGTACTTCCAACCATCCGACACGGAGGATATGCAAAACGAACAACGCTTCTAACCAAATATTCGCCATTGGCCATTTCAGCATTGGAATTGTAAATGAAACTCTAGCCCTTGTGCGAGTGTCATGATCAGTGCTGTAGTGTTTTCAGACTTTTCAGCCATTCGAACGGGTTGTATGGCCAAGTTTAATCTTTAGCCTGGCAACTTTGCGCGTTTAGTGGTAGTCAGTGAGTCTCTTCTACAAAATGAACCGTTAGTTTTGATGGCAACTCATTTTGGGTGTCTTTCTACCAAACCTCACGAATAATCACTCGTTTTGTACTTGCATACTTAAACTAGCTGCACTGTCGAGGCTTTAAATGGACATTGGTGAATACTTACTCATATGCGATGACCTGCTTGAATGTAAGAACCCCTTGAGCGTTATGATGTACACACATTAAACAGTTGTGTATTATATTATGTACTGGCGACAGATTTGGTTGTCGACCAATGTTCTTTATACTGGACGTACGTGAAAGTTTCCAACATGCCTACCTAGACCGTTTTCTAAGCTTGGAAAAATTCTTAATTTCCCATTATTACGATGTACAAAACTAAAAATCTATCAGCAGATTCTGGCGAATAGACAAACTTGTATTAATTATATCTGCTAATAATCTGGCGAATTGAGAGTCGAGTATTTTGCGTTATTGTTGCTGGGTATACCTCATATGATACCGTCAGAAAATTGTTCACATGAACGAATACTTAAAACGTCAGCAAATGCAGACTGAATAAGAAATTGATGTCGAATGATTTCATCTGATTTTGTGTTCCACAAAAGTTGCTGTAGAAATTTGTCCTTCTCGTGTTCGACTATCTCGTAGATCAAATCGTATTTGGCTATCTCGTCGTTCAATGTGTATTCATAACAAAATAACGAATTGGCCTATTATCACTATGATAGGAATACATTCTTGTTAGGATACAATATCTGCCTCCATGATGTATGTTCGTGTTTGGTGCTCCTCGTTCACCTTTGAGCATAGAGTAGAAAATACTCTGGCAGTTTTCATTACAAAGTCTGCTGATAGAAACGGTTTATTTCCAAGGCCATTTTCAAGCGGAGATCGGTCGGAATTGATATACGGATCACGTCAAAATAGAATCTGTCTCGACAGCTAAGGAAAATGATTGAAGACCTATTGTGCTTGAATATTCTTTAAGTAATCCATTTATTTCTCACACAATGTTTCTCTAATTTATTCCGTACTGCGTTTATACCCTTGATGAATTTGTTCTCATGACAAATTACAAGCGTCTGGTCCGTCATTCATAATTCAGCCGTCGTCCATTAGAGAATATCCGCGTCCATAATCCAAAGACCTATTCCATATTCCATATAACAGTATTAGCACCAAATTCAAAAAGACAATCATAGTATACATAAACATAGGCTTGTTTCCTGCAAGAGAGAAGCGGTCAACAGTTTTCAATGATGCCGACAAGACATCATGATGTTCCAAAAATATCAAATCCGTATCGCTGATCAGTATTCTTAATCCATAATATTCGTTGTAAAGTCGTCATCGAAAGAATGATGTATCTCAGTCACGCTTTGATTGTGCCTGTTCATATGAGTACCATGAGGATCTTGAAGTACATGGTTTCATACGGCCCCTATCCCCGGGCTAAGCGGAATTAGGCACAAGTTACGAAGCGTAACGCCATAGATCTTGCACGCTACGCTCGTATTTTCCTATCAGCATGCGATATGTATCGCCAAATTTGAGAAACTTTGAGTGGAGGCGCTTGGTGGGGTAGCCCTGTTTTATAATTTTCTGCAACAATGTTTTGTGACGTTGATTAAAATCGTCACATTTAACACTGGATCTGGCAAATGCTACTAGGCGTGATATGTATACGCCATATGCAGGTCCCACTGGAATATTACTGTCCAGAAAGTGATAGTTTACGATGTCGAAATTGTAATCATCTCGTTTGTCATACAGTCGACGAGAAAGAAGGCCCGCTTCATTTTTATAGAGATATAGGTCTAAATACGATATACCTGTGGGGTTATCTGTAGTTTCCTTCAAATCCAGTGAAGGTGGATATATATCCTTCACTGCGTCATTTATATAGCGATTATCCACAGCGAGAAGATCGTCTATATAGCGTTTGGTGAATGAGAAGGAACGGGCTTTGAATGGATCGGTTTTTCAAAGCGCCTGCATGTAGTCATATTCATAAGAGAACAGATATAGGTCAGCCAATAGGGGTGCACAATTAGTACCCATTGGAATACCTATATGCTGTTGAAAGTGCGACAAACGTTCACAAGAACTTCTAGCAGTGGTGATCTATTTTTCGCGTATCAATAATTACACTGGACGTAGATCTTTGATTTTTAAATTCTTAACACAAAAGTCTCGGTCCGTTGCTAAAGAGAACACTTGCTTGGCCATTATTTCTGATCAATTCATACTAAATTGCTACCTGTCATTAGCGAGCTCTCGCGTCTGTGACATCACAGATTGGCGGCCTCGCTTTCATTCCACAAATATGCATATCTGACTGGGAGCTAAATAGAGCCGCCAAAAAGGCTTAAATACGCCCACAGGGGACAAGGAATTTTAAGAAAAAATCTTAACTAAGTACTAACTCTTCTGACACATATTCCAGAGAAACAAAAGATTGATAAAAATCCTTTAATCCATATAATATTCGTTGTAAAGCCGTCATCTAGAGAATGATGCATCTGTCACGCTTCGATTGTGGCTCTTCCTATGAGCACCACGAGGATCAACGCCATAGATCTTGCACACTACGCTCGTATTTTTTTTATCAGCATGCGATATGTATAGCCAAATTTGGAAAACTTTGAGTGGAGGCGCATGGTGGTATAGACCTGTTGTATATGTTTCTGCAATAATGTTTTGTGACGTTGATTAAAATCGTCATATTTAACACAGGATCTAGCAAATGCTTCTAGGCCAGATATGTATACGCCATAATCAGGTCCCGTTGGAATATTATTATCCATAAAGGGATAGCTTACGATGTCGAAATTGTAATCATCTCTTTTGTCATAAAGTGGACTAGAGAGAAGGCCCGTTTCGTTTTTATAGAGATCTATGTCTAAATATGATGTGCCGGTAGGGCTATCTGTAGTTTCCTTCAAATTCAGTAAAGGTGGATATTTTTCCTTCACTGCGTCATTTATATAGCCATTATCCAGAGCGACAAGATCGTCTATATAGCGTTTGGTCAATAAGAAGGAACGGATTTGAATGGATCGGCTTTTGAAAGCGTCTGCATACAGTCATATCCATAAGCCAACAGATATAGGTCAGCCAACAGGGGTGCACAATTAGTACCTATTGGAATACCTATATGGTGTTGATATATTGTGTTTCCAAATTTCACATAGATATTTTTAATGAGAAATTCAAGCAACTTTATAAACAAAGAAACATCCCATGAATGATATTTCTTGTTTGTAGTAGAGCTAAAGGATGCTTTATGTTAATATATCTACAAATCAGTTTTCTTGAACACAGATACTATTAATGAAATTAGACGGTCAATAAGTTCTTGATGATGGATTGTAGTTTAGAGGGTAGAGAAATCCCATGTGGATACATATCTGTACGGTATGTTGAAGATAACCAGACTGTGTGACAATTTGTTACAAATTTGAAATATATGGGCGAATCCTCAAAATCTATCTTGAGTCTTGAGCTTAAAATGCAAAATCAACCCAGTCCACATCAATTCAACAAATAGCATTGAATTGTTTCGTATTTGGAGAATTTTGAGGCCAGGTACGCCGATCTGTGTCTAACACAGCGGAGTTTAAACAAGATGGCGGACTGACAGGATCGTTGGCTCTCTGCTCCAACTTTTTCCATACTTTTGTATCGAGAGTTTAGAATTACACCATCCAGACATTAGCAGGATCGTCTGAATATCTCCTGAAATCACTGCTTGATTTTTCCAAGTCATCCACATTCAAATTTCACCAAAAGTCGACTCCATGGTAACGGCGACCTGACATCAACAACAACAACGACTTAATAGTCATTTTTTTATCGTAATTTAGTAATAATTCCTGAGCCTCTCTCTTGCTAACTAGTTCTAGGAGCACTGCTGAGCTTCTCTAGTGCCTGAAATAAATTTGGGGACCCAACTTTTCAGCATTTTCAACGGACACAAACACAACGAAAACTGGATCCTCGGTAACCTTATTCCATTATTTGACAACATTGATCGTTTCCCCTACGGTTAGGTGGCTGCCTAGTTCTGATACTCTTTGTACACTTGATATATAATCACTCTCATCCTGCCAATATATCATACTATTTTGGAATATTTGTTGTAAACAGATCTTTACAAAATCGAATTCAGAGTGTGTTCCACATTGGAAATTCCTGATGTCGGATATTCCAGTATGTCAACAAAAGTGAAGCTGCACCCTCGAAACTGTTGGCTAAACCAGATAAAGGGACCAGGTCTAGTAGTCTAGTGACAGAACTACCAGATTGTCGACACTGAAGGCTGCACCCACAGAACCAGCAACCACAACCCCTATTCAACCTATTGGTAACGAGTCAGCAAGTGGTAGTATCGCCAAGGCTAACTTTAATAGCGCTCTTTGTGGTTCCTGTAAAAAAAAACGGTTCTTGAGGATGACATGGCTCTGAAGTGCGACATATGTAATTTTTGGCATCACATCCAGTGTGAATACGTTGATGCCGACACTTGCAAGGTCCTTATGAAAGGCAACATCGATATTCACTGATACTGTGCAAAATGTGACGTCACCTTCTTTAATGTCCTAGTGTCTGTATCTAAACTAGAAAGAGAACAATGGGCGATGAAACAGCAGATGGCGAACATATGCCAGAAATAGGAACAGAACTAGCAAAAGCTGGCAAATCTTGGTGACAGAGTAAACAAAACAATGTCAAACATGGAAACTATTATTGATGTAAAATGCGATGATATATGTGACAGAGAGTGAAAGTAGACACACGTAGTCGTTTTCGGCTTAGGTGAGTCACAGAGCGAGGACGCCCATGATGTTATCAAACTTGACCAATTGATGAGCCACCTCGATCTAAATGCGGACCATGTAGGCCTACTGAAAAGTATAACGCGAGACTGGGTCTAAGACCAAATACAGACAGAACAGAGCAGCAAGAAGCTTCAGCTCCACGCCCTCTTCGCATAACATTCAGCAGCACAGAAGATAAACTTGCTCCACTAAAAAATCTTATGAACTGAAAGATACCCCAATCTCCGTGAAGCCTGACAGAACTCAGAAAGAGAGACTATTTCCTGCCAGAGCTTCTGACGTCTTAAAAGAGAGAGAAAGCCGTGGTGAAATGGATCTGACCATAAGGAATAGGAAAATTGTGAAAAGACGTCCATTTACAGAGACTGGGGTTATCCACTAATCCAAATTAAATCCACCTATTTATATATTTTTCACCCTCACTGTTGCACAGCTGTACTGCTCAAAGTACTAGAACATGCACTATTATGACTCCATGAAATCCAGGGACCTGCCAAGGTGTGTATGGCAGAAACGAATCTACTCTGTACATAACATTTGTTCCTCGATTGCACCCACTGTACAATCTGCTGTTTGTTTTGAAGGAGAGGTTTGGTGGAGAGACACCACAAGGTGGGCATCCATGTATATATCGATGTTTTCATAAATATTTTAATATTACATTGTAGAAATCGCTGAAGGTGGCAGTGGATATGAGTCTGTTTTTGTAAGGGATGTGAACGATGCTGTGAGGACGGATGTAGACGACACTGAAGCGGAGAGTACTGACTGTATACAAAGCACCGATTCACTAGATGATGATACCCTAGCCGATACACCGGTGGGTGTAACCAGTTACAAAACCAAGTTTGGGCTCAAATGTATATACACAAATTCTGACTCCTTACTAAACAAACGCTCTGAGCTAAACGTGCTAATAGAAATTTAACATCCAGATGTCATCGGGATTACTGAAACGGTACCCAAAATGAGAGTCCAAAATCCTGAGGAAATGGAGTTCGAAATACCGGGTTACTCAATGTTTACAGATTTACATAAGCCAAATTTCGGTCGTGGATTGGGACTGTACATTAAAAAATTGCTGAAGCCTAACCCATGCTCGGTAGATGGTGAAAATAATTTTCAAGACTCTGTTTGGGCAGAAATTAAATTGAAGGGTAGCGACTGTGTGCAAGTAGGAGCGCTGTACCGTTCACCTAACAGCCCAGCTCAAAACAACGACAGCATGAGGTTACTCTTTGGTGACATTTGTACTAAAATGATAGGTGAAATAGATCACTTGGCACCGCTCGGGAAAAGTCATCACAATGTCCTACGTTTTATCTTCCAATGTCATTACATTGATGGAGATCGCTGCCGCACACGTTATATGTATGACAAAGGAGATTATTCGGGCATTAGAGAACAGAACCGATTGGAATGCTATGCTTGATGACGGATGGTCCGCTTTCTAAAACAAGGTGAAAAGCTTAACTGATACATATATCCCAAAAATTAAGAGCAGTAAAGTCACAAGGAAGAGATCTATATATATATGAATGAGAAAGCTGTGCGCAAGGCGAAGAAGAAATAAAGCTATAAAAGATATCTAAAAGACAAGAGATGGTCAAGATCGCCTGGAATATGTGAGATCCAGAAACCAAGCAAAGTCAGAGTGCAGCAAATCTCAACGGGATTTTGAGAGAAAGCTTGTATTGGAGAACAAAGAAGATCCGAAAGCTTTCTTCCGTTATGCAAGATCGAAACTGAAGACAAAAATAACTATTCCGGACCTTACAAGAGAGGCTGGCACAAGTACCTCAAATGATGCTGAGAAGGCAGAGGTTTTAAATGATTATTTTTTGTCTGTCTTTGCAAATGAGAATGCCTCTAATGTACCAGATTTCGAGAGCAGAATATCTGTGACAAACTAAATTCTCTGAAAACCAACAAGTCACCAGGGCCTGATGCCATCCATCCATGTCTTCTCAAGGAAACCAGACATGAACTTTCCAAGCCCCTGTTCATCTTATATAGGAAATCTCTGGATAAAAGTCAAGTACCAATGAGCTGGAAGTTCGACAATATAACTCTCATATTCAAAGGAGGAAACCAACATCTGTGTTCAAATTTTAGACCAGTCAGTCTGACGTCGGTGGTACGTACGGTCTTCGAGCAGATCCTATGCGACGCCATTATGAAGCGCATCCTTGAAAACAATCTGCTGTCACCTAATCATGTCTTCTTCTGCAAGAAGAGCTGTGAACTCCTTGAAAATGTGCAACGCCATGTCAACATGGCTTTGTACAGGGTAGACCTTGCACGACATAACTTCTCGAAGTAATGGACATTTGGACTAAGGTTCTGGATTCTGAAAGAAATGTCTGTATATTCCGAGATTTCAGAAAAGCTTTCGACTCTGTACCCCATGCAAGACTACAGAAAAAACTTTCAGGGTATGGTATTACCGGGAAAGTGTTGGAATGGATATCAGCATTTCTTGCAGACAGAAAACAGTGTGTTGTAGTGAATGTTAAAAAGTCTGTTGCATGCGAGGTTACCAGTGGGAACCCTCAAGGAAGTGTGCTTGGGCCGATCCTTTTCCTTCTCAACAAAAACCACATGCCTGACATTGTACACTCTGTTATAAAACTGTTTGCAGACGATGCCAAATTGCAGACGATTGCAAGATAGTGAAGAGCTGCAGGAAGACTTACAAAGACTAGAACAGTGGACAGATGAGTGGCTCATTCGCTTCAACTCAGTTAAATGTAAACTGATGCATCTTGGATTCAAGAATTTAAACTTTGACTACTACATGTCACTAGATGGGAAATCAGTCAAGCTGGAGAAAGGATCTCGGAGTTTTCGTCGACAAAAAGTTATATTTCGATGAGCACTGTGAAAAAGCTGCAGCGGAAGGAAATAAGATACTTGGATTAATCCACAGATCGTTTACCTACTTGAATAAGGAGTCAACTGTCAAACTATTTACTTCATTAGTGAGACCACATCTAGAATATGGCAACGTGGTATCAGCACCAGTACACAAGAAGAGCTGTGAACTCCTTGAAAATGTGCAACGCCGTGCAACTAAACTGATAACTACTGGCAAGGACCTTCCCTACGAAGACTGTCTCAGAACCTTCGATCTTCCCAGTCTATACTACCGTCGAGCCAGAGGAGACTTAATAGACGTGTATAAATATCTTCATGGCATCTACCAGATCGACCAACATACATTTGTGCTGAACAAAAACACTAGAACGAGAGGCCACAGTCTTAAACCTGTTAAAAATCATGCAGGTATACTGATAAGACGCAATTTCTTCACACCGCGGATCTGTAACACATGGAACTCCCTACCCGAGGCAGTGATGTCTGCTCCGTCAGTGAACTGCTTCAAATCCAGACTGGACAACCACCTGAAAGCTTACCGTTACAGTTTAACACTAGTACACGACATGTTCGCAGCAAGTGTCGAACAACGATATTGACACTGACCTGCAACAGGCCATCAGGCCTACAAGGCAGAAGAGGATATGTATATGTATGTATAATAGGAAAGGAAACGAAAATATACGTAGAGTCAAGGCTCTAGTCTTAAAGAGAAGTAGTCTTTAAATTTGTAGGACGAAGGATCTTTTTCCCTGAACTAATTTATACATATTCGAGTGGTATTTTCCAAAAAACTTTTCCAAGCTCCGTACTAGAGAACTGCTGTCTGTTCGGTTCTCATGTGTAATGACCCAACAGATGTACTCCAGAGAATACTACATGAAACGCGCTATATTAAACTACGGTGCAGGCAGTTTTATTATGTGGCTTCCTTCTTGAGTAGGTCTAGTCTGTGAAAGCATTAACGAACATCGCCTGAAAAGTGGTATTACCTATTTGTGTACGACGGCTGAATATTGAAAGTCGGACCTGAAGCCTATACTCACGTATACCCACACAGGCAAACCGAGGTGATTTGAATCGAAGGATTTGGAAACGTAGCTGCTCCGATTCTGTCTTTACATTACAGTGGGCTCAAAAAAGGCGGTTAATTTAATGAAATCTGTCCGCGAAGTCATACATTCATACGTACGCGCTCTAATACAAGATGCAATCCATCGGGGTTTTATTTCATGTTGAGGCGTTTACTCCATCAGACGTCCTCAATTCTCATCCATTAACATCAGGTGAGTTATTTCTTTGAGCTGATCTGCCATTACAGTTCCCGAGCTAGCGTATCTAATTCCGCATAAGCCAGTGCTAGGGGCCGTGTAGATACTTTATAGTGTCCACATGAACAACTGCAATGAAAGCGCGGCTGAGATACTAAGGCTACGTCCGAGAATCCACCGTTTTCTCTGGTCTGAATGTGAGGTGCTGAGGGGTGCTTTCCTCTGGGGTCATATGGTTGCTTTTTAGTTGCCAGACGTCAATTTTCCCCCATCTCTTACATATCGCTCCAATTTACTACCTGTGTATGGCAGGATTCTGCTGGTGGATTGTTAGACCTCGAGGGCCGCCTTCTGTATATGTCATTCGACAAATATATGTAGGTTTATTGTTTTGGTGGGAAATTTACGTACGACGTCGGACATTACAGGTTAATTTTTCTAGGTATTTCTGCAGCTACAAGGTTTACCCCATGTTGAGGCGTTTACTCCATCAGACGTCCTCGATGCTCATCCATTAACATCTTGTACGTACGCGCTCTAATACAAGATGCAATCCATCGGGGTTTTATTTCATGTTGAGGCGTTTACTCCATCAGACGTCCTCGATGCTCATCCATTAACATCAGATGACTTATTTCTTTGAGCTGATCTGTCATCACAGCTCCCGAGCTAACGTATCTACTTCCGTTTAAGCCGGTGATCGGGGCCTGTAGACACTCAATAGTGTCCACAAGAACATCGGCAATAAAAACGTGGCTGAAATACTAAGGTTACGTCGGAGAATCCACTGTTTTCTCTGATCTGAATGTGAGGTGCTGAGGAAAGCTTTCCTGTAGGGTCATATGGTTGCTTTTTATTCGGCACACGTCGTCATTTTTTTTTCATCTCTTGCATATTGCTCCAATATAAGCGACATAATTGTCATCCCCAAAAATATAGAAAGTTGCAAGTGTAACCAGTGCTCACTCACAACTTGCTACTATTATTATTACTGCTGAATGCAGTTTCTTTCGCATGTATTAATTGGGGTGGGAATAAGATTACGTTCGTTTGTATGTTCACCACAATCGCTTGTAGACTGCTCCAGCATTATTGCGATGTAGGTTCTTGGATGTGGGGTGCTAGCTAAGACGAAGAAATGTTTTGTATTGCTTTGTTTCTCATCTTCGCCAAAATGCTTTCTCAGAAGTATAGACAGATGCTTAGCATATGTTTCTAAATATAGCCCGAACAGACCGATTATAGAAAATCTCATCGGTACCAGATATTGTATGTCAAAGACAGGCTCAAGTATAAGAGATGTTTATCAAGGATAAATAGATCGTTCACTGGTAGGCCTAGTTATCAGAGTGTACGTGTACCTAAATAAAGTAAATAAAATAATACTTCATACTGACACAGTTTCGACAAGAAGATCACCTTGTTAGCGTCAGTGAACCGCTTCTCTCTTGTTGAAGAAAGTTATTATTTTTTTGTCCACATGGATACCTTTAATTTTACGAGCAGATAAACATTCATGTTAACAACCGATCGTCTTTGCCGTTCTTCAATATTTGGACTTTTCTCTGTGACTCATATCATGATCACTTGTCAATCCTCTGTGGTATTCGGCGTTATTTCTAGTATGCAGTGTCATTTCTAGGTGTTTAATTTTGATTCTCTTGTTGATAGATCAGAATGACTGATGCATTATTTCCGTGTTCTATCTACATGTACCAGGGAAGCAATCATTGACTTACTGATTGTTCTTTCCTTGGAAATGAAATAAAAATTCTGCAGTTAAAAGAAAACAAGAGCAACTCCGAATACTGCAATCCCAGTGATATTCTATATTTCGGTGGCGCCGAGGCGAGAAACTCATGAACACTGTCTGTCCCGGGGACTAAGCCGTTAACATAAACTGAGGTACTGGCAACCTACACTTGCGGTCAAACCAGAAATGCATAGAGACGATCTGCTCTTGGTAATCAAGCCTCGGACACACAATGACCAACTTGCATCCAAACCGAATCACATCAAGTCTATAAAATCTGCCTTGGTTTTGAAGGTAACCTGAATACACTCATAAAAACATTCTACCACCTGCCATAACATAACAGGTTCAGCTACCGGTGTTGACAATACTTGGAAATAGATAGCAGGGTAGGGGACAACATGGGGTGAAAGGAAAAAAATATACTGTAGTGACTGTCCCGGTGATCATATTATTGAATACAAACAACTCAAGTACAATAGCATTTTTACGAGGAGGTCAAACTTAGAACCCCTGGTGCACGTGACAGTTGATACCTCCTCCTCGAGATCACGTGATCAAGCCCTAAAATAAATTCGATGACCAGCGATCGAACGAAACAAGAGGCATACTGATCCGGTATACGCCAACACGGTCACGGTATGTACTGCTACTCGGGCTACGTGTATGATGCGCCTGAGGTCCAGGCAAGTTAACAGATATAAAAAAGTTGGACTATACATTTGGCGGGATTAAAACCCCAGGGGGCTTGTTCTATCCCAGAATAAGTTACACAATGTCATAAAAAAAAAGAGCAAAAGGCGCTGTTAAATACAATGGTGAAAAATATAGACCTCAGAGAGCTCATATAATCAATTTATATAGAATACAGAGACATAATATAATATAATATAATATAATATAATATAATATATACAATTTTTCAGGAGAAGCTATCTTACAAAAGATGAAAAGTGAAGTAAAAAGTCTTTTGCCAAGAGCTGATGTCGGAGACGTAGATGAATATTTGACCGTCGAGACTGCCGTTAAATATAAGATGGTACAGGCGTGCATACAAAAAGATGGCCAGTGTGAAAATGTATTATTTATAGGTGTGAACAATGATAAACGGTACAGGTGGTTTACGTGGACTTAATTAATTCAAAATATAAATATCTTAATAAAGTGGTATAAATTAGCCATTATACTTGTATAAGGTGCGACTTCAATCGAAGCTTGAAAATAGACATAGATTGGCAGAGTTTTAAGTCTTGAGGAAGAGAGTTCCATATGCGTGGACATTTAGTTCTGGTGGAGTAGTATGATAAATTGGAAAGATAAGGGGATCTATAGAGATTGATGTGGGCTTGTCGGGTTGGGTAATGATGAACCTGGGATAGTTTCGTGAAATAGTTTCGAAATTTAAGGGGTAAGAGATAAGGGTGGTGGAAATATTTGTGGGTAAACACAGAGAGTAGGTAATTATTTATTTCACGTAATGGAAGAATTTTCAATTCGGTAAATAGCGGGTCAGTATGTGCGTATTTCCCAGTTAAACAGACAATGCGTATAAGTCGTTTTTGGAGCATGATTAGTGGGGTAAGATGGGTTGGAAACGTGTTCCCCCAGATAATGTTACAATATACAGCATGACCAGTGTCTTTTTGTTGATAAAAAGTTTGATGTTATTAATAACGCCAATGTTTCTTGAAAGTTTGGAGGAGAGTTCAGCAATGTGAGTTTGCCAGTTCAATTTATTATTAAGATATACACCTAGAAATTTAAAGCTTGTGACATTTTCAATCTCGTAATCAGCTATTGATAGTTTTGGTATAAATGCTGTTGAGTTTCTACCTGGTGCAATAAACATATATTTAGTTTTTATTAGGTTTAGGGAAAGTCGGTTACTCGAGAGCCAGTCATGTAACTTCTGAAGTTCAGTTTGCATCGAGTTGGTCAGTGTGGAAGGGTCAGGACCGGATAGGTTAGCACATGTGTCATCTGCAAACAGCGTGAAGTCTAAGTTAGGGGTTGCCTTATGAATGTCATTAATGTATATCAGAAACAGGATGGGACCAAGGATAGAGCCCTGAGGTACACCGATATTATTTGGAAGGGCTGTTGAGAGGGTGTTATTGTACGACACACATTGTGAGCGGGAGGAAAGGTAGCTGTGGAACCATTTATTGGATATACCCCTGAAGCCATAGTAAGCCAATTTGTGCAGCAGTATATCGTGATTCACAGTGTCGAAGGCTTTAGACAGGTCTATAAATGTCGTAATGCTGTAGTTTTTTTATTCTTTGGCTGCTATTAGTTTCTCATATAGTGATAGAACAGCTAAAGATGTAGGTTATTCCCAGAGCCTAGTAAGAAGCCGGTCCTCTACAAAACATTGAAATCAACAAGTGATCTGCCAAAATGGAGTAAGATATGCGGATTCGGGAAACGAAAACCTGCTCATTCAGGCATCGATCCTGATTGAAAGTGGTTCTGTCCTGGAGGAAACCATTTTGTGTTGTTGTTTTTTTTTAAATTTTCATTCGTGTATGGAACTGATGCTGTCATAGGAAAATGGTCTTTCGATTACTGATGCGGAAATTCTTTGTAGACGACGGCTGAATATTGAATGTCCGATCTGAAGCCTGTAAGCTATCGATGACAGTGACAAAAGAGATGATTCGATATCGTAAACTATCCCTTTCTGGACAGTAATATTCCAGTGGGACCTGCATGTGGCATATACATATCTCGTCTAGTAGCATTTGCTAAATTCTGTGTTAAATGTGACAATTTTAATGAACGTCACGAAACATTAGTGCAGAAACTTATAAAACAGGGCTACACCACCAAGCGCCTCCACTCAAAGTTTCTCAAATTTGGCGATACATATCGCATGCTGATAGAAAAATACGAGCGTAGCGTGCAAGATCTGTGGCGTTACGTTTCGTAACTTTTGTCTAATTCCGCTTAACCCGGGACTAGGGGTCTTATGAACCCCTGTACTTCAAGATCCTCATTGTGCTCATATGAACAGGCACAATCTAAGCGTGACTGAGATACATCATTCTCTAGATGACGACTTTACAACGATTATTATGGATTAAGAATACTGATCAGCGATACGGATTTTAAATTTTTGGAACATCATGATGTCTTGTCCACATCATTGAAAACTGTTGACCGCTTCTCTCTTGCAGGAAACTAGACTATGTTTATGTATACTAGGATTGTCTTTTTAAATTTGGTGCTAATACTGTTATATGGAATATGTCTCTGATTATTGTTCGCGGATATTCTTTAATGGGCGACGGCTGAGTTATGAATGACGGACCAGACGCTTGTAATCACATCGACAGATACTTTTCTCGTCGTTTTCCCTGAGATTTGGGATGGAATATTATCATAAAAAAGAACAATGTTAAATTACTGACGCGATAATTCTTTATGGACCACGGCTGGCACTCGAATACCATATGAAACAAGACGCGTGTTTTTTTTTAATTAACGGAAATTCGTGGAGACAAATATACTATGTCTATGGAAACTATATTTCACCTTTTAAGTGTGGTTCAAACAGTGATTGGACGAATGCGACCAATTTACACCATCAGCACCGGAGTCGTATGATCACGATGATAAAGAAATATTTTATGATTGGACATTGGCAAAGATTTCTCAGTTAAAAGAAATTTCAACATGAAAACGATAGAGTAGATAATCCTCACTGATGCATGGTGAGATAAATCTGTGATTATGAGGTGCTATTTCAACTAAGCTGAAATGGATCGCTGGTCAGCGAGCAAGCTGGACATGCATTACAGATGGTTATCTTTTTGCAACCTATCAGACTCGCTGTTGGGTTTTAGTACGGCTCGATTAATGGATATTTTATGAAAACTACCAACTTAATCCTGATGATAACGCACCAGATCGTCCATAATTACTCTAGTAGTAGATTATATATGGAGTCTCACTGAACTACTCGGATCTTTTGGTTAATACAATAAATTATAACGGCAACACTTGACAAATAACAAAATCATAGTTTGTGAGTAACACAGATTATTGCCAGACTCGTGGAATAGTCATTGAGCTCAGAATTCTTATCAACAGGGTCATCGTGTTCGGACTACCCCTATATATCATGTCAAATTGACCAGACTATAACTGATCTAGCTAATGCTAATTTGTATTTGCTCGCATGAGCAATGAAGCGAATATATTAATCGAACGACTGTGATATTCCCGAAAGGATGTTATACACGAATCTTATTCAGTTTGAATTCTGTTTACCCCATCGAACGAGTGAGTTCATTGTTCCCGGTCATTTATTACATCGGTCGAATTGATGATTAATAGTAATTCTTATTATTGTAGTCACCGTTTACAGGAATGAACATTAGATTAAATTGAACAGAATAGGAATAAAAACAGCGCCTGTATTTTCATAGGAACATTAAACCGTTGCTGAGAAGTTACAATGTAATTTTCTTCAAAAATGCCGCAATAGAAAATCAGCAATAGAAATTTGATTAACTATGGGGATCACAGATCTTTTCTGCAGGACAAGAGGAAGCCAACATGTTCAACGAGTGACAAGGCACAGCCTCCATGAAATCCCCGATTAAGTTCGCTTCAGTTTCTCATTAAAAATATCTATGTGAAATTTGGAAACACAATATATCAAAAGCAAAAAGGTATTCCAATGGGTAATAATTGTGCACCCCGGTTGGCTGACATATATATGTTATCTTATGAATATGACTATATGCAGGCGCTTTCGAAAACCGACAAATTCAAATTACAAGCGTCTGGTCCGTCATTCATAATTCAGTCGTCGTCCATTAGAGAATATCCGCGTCCATAATCCAAATACCTATTCCATATTCCATATAACAGTATTAGCACCAAATTCAAAAAGACAATCATAGTATACATAAACATAGGCTTGTTTCCTGCAAAAGAGAAGCGGTCAACAGTTTTCAATGATGCCGACAAGACATCATGATGTTCCAAAAATATCAAATCCGTATGGCTGCTCGGTAGTCTTAATCCATAATATTCGTTGCAAAGTCGTCATCTAAAGAATGATGTATCTCAGTCACGCTTTGATTGTCACTGTTCATATGAGTACCATGAGGATCTTGAAGTACATGGGTTCATACGGCCCCTAGCCCCGGGTTAAGCGGAATTAGACACAAGTTACGAAACGTAGCGCCATAGATCTTGCACGCTACGTTCGTATTTTGCTATCAGCATGCGATATGTATCGCCAAATTTGAGAAACTTTGAGTGGAGGCGCTTGGTGGTGTAGCCTTGTTTTATAAGTTTCTGCAACAATGTTTTGTGACGTTGATTAAAATCGTCACAGTTAACACAAGATCTAGCAAATGCTACTAGGCGTGATATGTATACACCATGGGCAGGTACCACTGGAATATTACTGTCCAGAAAGAGATAGTTTACGATGTCGAAATTGTAATTATCTCTTTTGTCATACAGTCGACGAGAGAGAAGGCCCGTTTCATTTCTATAGAGATATAAGTCTAAATATGATGTGCCTGTAGGCTTATCTGTAGTTTCCTTCAAATCCAGTGAAGGTGGATATATATCCTTCACTGCGTCATTTATATAGCGATTATCCACAGCGAGAGGATCGTCTATATAGCGTTTGGTGAATGAGAAGGAACGGGCTTTGAATGGGCCATCTACACATCTACATCTGCACATCTATACGCCTGTATACATACTGCTGTGGGTTAATCATTTTCGAGCTTTCTAGAAGCGGTTGTGATCGTATCTGGGTTAAAATCATACGTCATTGCTGTACCGGTGGAAGTTTCTTGATTTGATAGAATAAACTCGAATGCCCGATAAAGTATAAATAGCTCGACGTTTAGTGATCGAGGAGAGATTCAAACGGCTTCTATGTGGGTGCATAAGATTGTGCTACTGGACATCACCTTTGCATGAGATTACTGACTGCTGGATTGTATATTCCTGTTGGATTAGTCTTGTGCGTTTGACCGCTGTATTATCTACTTGAGTGAACTGACGGAAATTGGACAACAGCTGAGCGGTGTGGACTATAAAAATACAGAAACGCGATTTCTGCATGTTGGCACGGACTGCATAGAGATTTGCACGTTAATACGGACTGTGAGAGATACACCGGTATAGCATTGAACAGTAAGACTATATTTCATTTATTTGCTGTATTGACCTAACTTAATTTGTATATGATTTTAGTATTGTAAATAGATATTTGATTGTTAATCTTCGATTTCACAAAAGCTTTCTGTTGCGTTTTTCAATTATTCTTTAGACGTAACACAGCCCTAACGGCACTGCGTATTTAGACCTATAACTCTCGTCGGCTTTTGGTCTTTGATATATGTTGGCATTTGTGGGAAGTTGACGCTGGGTCGACATCGGGCCTTACAGACTAGTCTTTTGTGTTAAATGCCGTCATTTACATCTGACGACGATACAGCTCACCAATCTCCAATGCACGAGTTGTCACAGCGAAACAGCTCACCAATTACCAGTATACGAGTTGTCAGAGCATTTCCATCATAGCTCTCTAGATTTGTATCTAATATCGCGTATGCCGGTGCTAGGGGCCGTGTAGTCATATCATCTAAGTTGCCACATGAACAGGTACAATAAAAGCGTACCTGAGATACAACACATATCACGTATCGTTAGATTCTTGGTATGTGCTTTAGAATAGTTTAACCAGAAGACTATTCTGTGAAGTCATGTGACGCAGTCAGTATGCCGGCACCTCTTCCCACTTCCCTTATATGTGTTGTAATTATGACAAAAGAGATGATTACAATTTCGACATCGTAAACTATCCCTTTTTATACAGCAATATTCCATTGGGACCTGCATTTGGGTATACATATCTCGTCATCTAGCATTTGCAAGATCCTGTGTTAAATGTGACGATTTTAATCAACGTCACAAAACTTTATTGCAGAAAATTATAAAAAAGGGCTCCACTTAAAGTTTCTCAAATTTGGCGATACATATCGCACGCTGATGGCAAAATACGAGCGTAGCGTGTAAGATCTATGGCTTTACGTTTCGTAAATTGTGTCTAATTCAGCTTATCCCGAGGCTAGGGGTGTGATAGATAAAAATGTCCTGGTGATAAGTGCCCCTTTTCATATCCTTTTCTATTGCAACTAATGACGGACACTTATCTCCAATGTGGATAAAATTGTCCTAGCTGGGTTAAAAGATATGAGCCGGACACTCTTAGCCGGTGGACATTCTTAGGCTCCACACCGGCATAATGTATACTGCTTGTCCCTTCTTCTCAAACATCCTAATCCCGTTGTTATCAAACATCCTATTCTGTTTCTTCTCGTATATCCTAATCCCATTCTTATAAAACATCCTAATCCTGTGATTCACAAACATCCTAATCTCGTTTTTATCAAGCCTCCTATTCTCGTTTCTCACAAGCATAGTTATCCCGTTCTTCTCAAACATTATTATCGCGTTCTTATAAGTGCCCCTTTTCATATTCTTTTTTATTGCAACTAATGACGGACACTTATCTCCAATGTGGATAAAATTGTCCTAGCTGGGTTAGGAAATAGGGGCCGGACACTCTTAGCCACCGGTCATTTTTGGCCTCCACACCGGCATCATTGAAAACTGTTGACCGCTTCCCTCTTGCAGGAAACTAGCCTGTGTTTATGTAAACTATGATTGTCTTTTTGAATTTGGTTCTAATGCTGTTACATGGAATGTGGAACAGGTCTTTGGATTATGGACGCGGAAATTCTTCAATGGATGACGGCTGAATAATAATAAATGACGGACCAATTGTAATTCCTCTTCCCAGCTCATCGTAGACACATGCGCAGTAGACTTACAATTGGATTCGTCCGAAGTATCACTCAATTATGTTTTGCAATAACACAAATGTAAACGAGAGCGAGTTATTTACAATCCGGCAAGCGATCAGCGGTTTCAGCTACATGCCTTCACTCAAAGATTTATCTGATTTAGAAATACATATAAAACATGTCACTGATAGTAAATTACCGTCGTAGTGTGCAGGATCTTTGACGCTACATTTCATAAGATCTATCTAAATGAATCACCTCCTGTACAAATCATTGTGCTTGTAGTTAACAAGGTAGAGATCCAAGCGTTTGGTCGGCGTCGGGCCTCACAGACTTGTCCTCTGAAAAAGAACTTGCATTCTATTAATAATTTCCCACTTTGTGCCGTTTCTTTAATCTAACGGTCGAATAGTTTATCACACTCCATAGTCCGGGATGTTAGAGCATAAAAGGGACCGTTTGTTTCAGATTCTTCCAAAAGCACCAAATTTGGCCCATATGTTGCCCATACAGTACCTTTTCGATTTTGGACGGGCGCCAAGGTAGTCGCACCCGGGGGCCGCCATATTGGCGAAATTCAATATGGCCACCACCCGGGTTAGAGGTCAATCGTATTTAATAAAACAAAATGGCTAGAGTCACGAATAATACAACTTTTTAGTGGTTTTCGGTGTCGGGGAATCTGATTCTGATCTTATTTCAACGATTTGAGGTCAAGGTCACCCTGGAGGTCATTATGGGGTCAAATTCCTCATTTTTAGCGGTTTTTAGTCCAGATATACAAACAGCCTCTTTTTATCGATTTTCGGGGTTGAGTAACCCGACTCTGGCCATATTTTGACGATTTGAGGCGATATTGCACGTGAGGTTGACGATAGAGTTCACCTGAACCAGAGATCAACCAGAGGTCAATTATAGGAAACACCAAAAGAGCTAGAACCACAAATAATACCATAGAGCTTTGTGGCATCGGAGAACTAGATTCTGACCTTATTTTGACGATTTGAGGTCACGGTCACCTCATTTGGGAATTAAAGGTCAAAGATCAACAGTTGCTACTAAAAACAATCGAAACAAGATTATTCAGGAACAAATGTTATTAAAATACTTCGGAGATGACATCTGCTGACAAAATGCTATAACTATGCCGCTACGTGCATTTGAATGTTCACAATACAACACAAAGACCGCTTTAGCAACACTATACCAATGATACTTCGGTACCGGAAAAAAATATTGTGACATTCCAGTCCATACCATTTGTTCCGATCTCGGTCCGTCAAAATCCTTGGCACTACCCCTCTTCCACAGCGGGCCTTCTCTCTCGTCGACTGTATGACAAAAGAGATGATTACAATTTCGACATCGTAAACTATCCCTTTCTGGACAGTAATATTCCAGTGGGACCTGCATATGGCGTATCATATCACGCCTAGTAGCATTTGCTAGATCCTGTGTTAAATGTGACGATTTTAATCAACGTCACAAAACATTGTTGCAGAAACTTATAAAACAGGGCTACACCACCAAGCGCCTCCACTCAAAGTTTCTCAAATTTGGCGATACATATCGCATGCTCATAGCAAAATACGAGCGTAGCGTGCAAGATCTATGTCGTTACGTTTCGTAACTTGTGTCTAATTCCGCTTAACCCGGGGCTAGGGGCCGTATGAACTCATGTACTTCAAGATCCTCATGGTACTCATATGAGCAGTCACAATCAAAGCGTGACTGAGATACATCATTCTTTAGATGACGACTTTACAACGAATATTATGGATTAAGAATACTGATCAGCGATACGGATTTAATATTTTTGGAACATCATGATGTCTTGCCGGCATCATTGAAAACTGTTGACCGCTTCTCTCTTGCAGAAAACAAGCCTATGTTTATGCATACTATAATTGTCTTTTTGAATTTGGTGCTAATACTGTTATATGGAATATGGAATAGGTCTTTGGATTATGGACGCGGATATTCTCTAATGGACGACGGCTGAATTATGAATGACGGACCAGACGCTTGTCATTACTGGGAGCGACCCGACTTCACAGTTTCTTGCGAGCGCAAGCCATAAGGTATAGGTATTAATAATCATTGGTATATTGTTACTAAGGCGGTCTTTGTATTGTATTTCGAACATTTAAATACACACAGCGGCATAGTAATAGCATTTTGTAAGCAGATGTCATCTCCGAAGTATTTTAATGAAACTTGTTCCTGAATAATCTTCGTTCGATTGTTCTTAGTGGTAACTGTTGATCTTTGACCTTTGACCCCAAAATGGGGTGACCTCAAATCTTCAAAATAAGATCAGAATCGGATTTTCCGAATGCCACAAACCCCTATGGTATTATTTGTGATTCTTTCGGTGTATTACCTACAACTGACCTCTGGTTCGGATGACCACTATCGCGACTGCCAAATGGAATATTGCCCTGAATCGCCAAAATAATGCCCGATTCGGGTTACTCAACCCCGGAAACCAATAGAATGAGACAGATTATATATCTTGCCCTAAAACCACTGATAATGGCGAATTTGTCCCCAAAATGACCTTTATGTTGACCTTGAAGGATGACCTTGACCTCAAATCGGTGAAATAAGATCACAATCAGATTCCCCGATCCCCAAAACCACTAAAAAGTGCTATTATTCATATTTCTAACCCTTTTAGTTATTTAACTGCGATTGACCTCTAACCCGGGTGGCGACCATATTGAGTTTCGCCAATATGGCGGCTCCAGGGGGCGCCCGTCTTGGCGCCCGTCAAAAATCGAATATGGTATGGGCGACATATGGGCCAAATTTGGTGCTTTTGGAAGAATGTGAACCAAAAAATCCCTAACAGCCCTGACTACCATCAGTTGACTTGATATAGCTGTTACACCATCGCTTTTGAATATTTTTATGTGAATTCTTGTCAGTATGCCGGCATCTTTTTTCATCACAATTCTAAGTTTCTCTCAAACTATCTTAATCCGAGTCAGGGACCGTATGAACGTCGTGCAATACAAGATCTGCCTGTTGCCCATGGACGAACTGTCACAAACAAACCGAGACCGAGATACAAGATACCGGTACTGTAGATAAAAAAAAACATTCACGTCACATCAAAACTAAGCACAACTGCATGAATCACATGCCCGACGCCGAGGGCTATAACGTTTTGAATATCCTGATGCAGTATCATCATGTAACATCAGATACTCTCGTCAGTTGCTTGTTCTGATTTACAATTTAAAACCACTGGAAAAAAATCGAAAATGTAAAGCAATCACATAGAAATGTATTCGTCGTAATTACTTACTATTCGCACAAACTAGACAGTTCTGACGTCAAAGTTGATCTAAACGCATATTTGGTGAATGTGTGGTCTTTCTATTTAAATCCGTCTAACTAGCCACTATTTGTTACTCCAATAAATTTTCACACCGTTTTCCGGAGTATAATGTATCTCAGGCCCAGTTACAAAGAAACCAGTCGCTAATATTTGGTGAATCGCCGTTGCTATAACATCGAATCTCTTCAAAATCAAGACAAATCTAGACATGTTTAACACATACGCCGCATCCCCAAGGTGAGTATCTGGGTAGACAAATGTAACTGAGGATTAGAAAAAAATAGTAAAGCAATAATCCCATCGTTGTTACCGTGTAGTGGATTCCTAGGGCCAAGCTAAAGAGAACTGTTGATTACCTTTCTCCTTTTACAATCGCAGAAACTGTCTCGGGAGAGATGAAGAGTTCGTGTCGAATTATTTCAAATTACCTATTATCATTTGGATATTCTTCGGCCATTTGAATGCGTTTTCTGTCCTCGGGTACAAAGTCGACCAACAAAATTGAGTAATTACGAAACCACTCCTCAAAAATTGGCTAACATCACGCTGTATTCGGACTACATCACAATTCATACTGACCGTGCATGACCTGGAAAACAATGCTTCGCCTTCAAACTGGGATAATTACAAGCTTCTGGTTCGTCATCCATTATTCAGCCGTCGTCCATTAAAGAATATTCGCATCCAAAATCCAAAGGCCTATTCCATATCAATATAACAGTATTAGCACCAAATTCAAAAAGACAATCATGGCATGAACATACGCTAGATTCCTGCAAAAGAGAAACGGTCAACAGTTTTCAATGATGCTGGCAAGATATCATGATGTTCGAAAAACATCAAATCCTTATCCGTACCCCCGCTCCGGATAAATTTCATACTATATTGATTGCATTTTTCTGGCTTGTGAAGGTGAGAAATTGAAATTGTCAGGCTAGATTTCACACAAACTGACGCATGTTAGTCGTCTTTGATGGGAAATATTTTCAGTTCAAACTGAGCGGGAACACAATAACGACTCTTCACTTTTGAACTATGGGTGGACCTTATACATAACCCGTCTACAGCTTGTAATAGTTGTATAGCGTTTTCAATCTCCTCCGGTTTACGACGTGTCGGTATAACACTTTCGAGTACATTTGTGTTCAACCTTTGATGTTCCCGAATATCCGATTTGAGATCCATAAATAAATGTTCATTGTTAGAAGAGATCGCATCTTCATAAATCTGCATAAAGTAATCGAGTCTACTGTGATAAATACCACGATCTGATAATGAAAAATCATGCTTGTCGATAGGGTTATTGAAAAGAACAACACACTAGCTATTCAAACCGATATCATTTGATGCTTAGCCTTGATCGAATATTTTCTGTACTATACAAACAAATGATACGTTATCATGGTGCGATCCTTTGGTAAAAACTTCTGAAATTCTCGTGTCCTTTTTAACCTTTGTCATGAGATCTTCCACTCTCGGATCAAAGAATTCATCAACACCCAAATTCACAAGTATACCCTTCAACACGAACTGTCATTCACAATAGCAGTAGTTGAATGTTTTCGGACGAGGCTGTGCAACAAAATTATCAACTCCTCGTATTAACTTCTCTATACATTCAGTCTTCTCATTCCCAGTGGGCTCGCGACTTTCATCGTAAATGGATGACGTTATAGTGTCTCAACATCTTGAATATATGACCCTTCATGTAAATCGAATCCAGATCCCATTCTAATGTGTTTGGGAATATTATGTTCTAACCCAAATGATGCTCGTCCCTGTCTCTCATTCACGTGCCATCTTCCAAAATACCATGTGGGGTACCAGAAAAGTGATATTTTCTTCATTTTTCTTCAAAACCCTTGCTTTTCTTCGAGTAAAATTGGACAAATTTTTTTTTATTTCACATCAGACTATTATTTACTAATTTATCATGCACTCTTTGCAAAGAAACCCCATGAATAAAAATCAGCCCTATAGATAATGAGGTTGATCCTGTTGGAATCCCATATTCAGACCCTCTATCTGTACCTCAATCTTTATGGGATGCTGTGCATAATAACAAACTTCCCGAGTTAAAAACGGCAGGTTATATTCATCTGAACAGCCAGAAACGTTTCGATCAAGCCATGATCAGGCGATGTAGAATCGGCCATACACGATTAACTCACGAACATTTATTAAAAAAGAGCCTTTCCCAAGGTGTATTTCATGCCACAAAGAAACATATTCTTATCGACTGTATAGATTTTAAGATTGTAAGAGATTCTTTTTATCGAGCAGCTCCTTTAGAAGATCTTTTTAGTCGGGGGAAAGAAGACTGTATCTTAGGTTATCTGCGAGAAATCGGTTTGTTTTAATGTATGTGCATGTCTTTTGGTGTGTTGTGTTGATTACTTTCTGTTAGAATACTTAGAATTTTGTTCGATCGTCGCTATATAACTGAAATATTAATGAACGCGACATTAAACCTTAATTCTCTCTCTCTTTCTCGTGTTTTGAAGATGACGTCATTGTGACATCATAAAAGCGGTCATCTTGGATTTGTGGTAAGTTGCAGCTCCCTAGCCCAAGCGGTAAGAAAAATATTTAGGGATCGCCCGACACAGGCCTGAGCAGGTCCCAAAAAGTTCAGACCAGATATTCAAGAGAATTTTGAATGGATATTTTATGTATATTGTGTATGAGGGAAAATACAATGTTATATATTTACAATAATGTGCTGAAATGTTGTGCTATGTCTGGTTCATAAAACATGCATTTTACTGTATAATGAGTTTACATTCTTATCTTTATGCTGTTTACTATTAAAATAATCATTTAATTGATTTTCATATTGGAAAGCAGAGAATTGTTAGAGTTTTCTCATATTACCCATCTGTTCCATTACTTCATTTCTACGTCACTTTGGTGTTTAATTATTTGTATTTGTCTTTAGCCATTTGAAGAGGATAGATTGTGTAAGATATAACGCAAATGAGCATTGCAGTCTTGAAAATCAAAATTGATTGACTCCCCACCCCCGAAACAAAAACTTATCCCAATAGCACCCATCTAAATACATGGTTCTATATTATACATCTGCAGCGATATGGCGATTGAAAACGAATGGTTATGCTAAAGCCTTCTCTCTAGCTATAGCTCAAACTCTCACGTTCTCGAATATGGTCGAAACTTCTTTATAAATAAACACGTGATAAAACACGATGGTGACACACTTGATTCTGATTGACCGAGTTACTTAACACTATCTGGTCTGGGTCTTTTGGGGCCTGTCCCTAATTATTTTTCTTACCCCTTGAGCGAGGAGGGGGGGGGGGGGGTGGCTGAAACTTACCACACTATACCCATGGGTCAATCTCTACCAGAAAATGTGAAAAAATCCAAGATGTCCGCTTTGATAACGTCATTTTCAAAAACGGCATTTTTGGTCGATTTTGCGGCCAGATTTTTCTTTCAAGCAATTTCTCCAGAAAAACTACAGGATAAATTAGTAAATAATAATGCGATGTAAAATAAAATAGTTTTTGTCCGCTTTTCATCGCGGAAAAGCAGAAATTTTAAAGAAAAATGACGAAATAATCACTTTTCTGGTACCCCACGTAGCCGTCATCTTCGATTTCTCCATGATCCCCTACTCGGGAGTTGTGCAATATGATAAACTATAAAGTCACGGAGTGTCAGCTCTCAATTTTTTGTCCTTCCGGATATAGCGCAGAAAGTTTGGTGGAGGGGGGGGGGGGGGCATTTTGGTCTTCACTCATTATTTTGACCTTCACTAATTATTTTGACTGTGCACACTGTGATGATTTGTATCCCAGTCACGCTTTGATTGTAGATTTCCATGTGAACATATTGAATTGACATGACCACATTGCCCCTAGCACCGGCTTGAGCGGTATTAGATACAAATATTTCAGAGCCAGGATGTAAAAGTTCTATCAAGTCATCTGTTGGAAAATGATGATCTATGTGAGCGTCAGGACGGCCAAAACGAGGAAGTATTTACTGAATGCAAGCTCGTATTCAGAACAAATACCTGTGAGGGCCGACGCCGACCAAGCGTTTCATTCTCCACCATGTTTATAAATCACAAAACTACATATCACAATAATTTGTAAAGATGGCAAGCCTCGGGGACGAAACATTCACAAGCAGAAAAGGCATAATATTTGGCGATAAATATCACACACTGATAGGAATAACAATTATCTGGTCCATCATTCATAATTCAGCCGTCGTCCATTAAAGAATATCCGCGTCCATGATCCAAACACCTCTTCCATATTCCATATAACAGCATTAGCACCAAATTCAAAAAGACAATCATAACATACATAAACAAAGGCTAGTTTCCTGCAAGAGAGAAGCGGTCAACAGTTTTCAATGATGCCGGCAAGACATCATGATGTTCCAAAAATATCAAATCTGTATCGCTGACCGTACGATAACAATGAACATGATATCCGATATTACATTTTGTACCTTTGTTTGAACCTTGAATGAACATCGTGTAATATATCTACATGATGTGTTTACGAGCAGGCACAATCAAAGCGTGACTTAGACACAGTAATCAAGAAAACGAATTGCAAATTCTAAAGAGAAAAGAATACCGATCAGTGATATGGGTTTGACGATTATGGATGCGGAAATTCTCTTTGTCTGGTCTGATCTGGCTTTGTCTGGTCTGATCTGGCTCTATTCATCAATTCATCAAAACGGCTGCAGCGGTTTGGGAATACGTTTCCTTGCTCTGTGTTAAAATTCTTCAGCAAACAATGCCTAACATCGGCGTGATAGAGCAGACATATTCTGGCTGAATTGTCCGCGAAATCGTCTGGAAGAAAGCGTATTTACAGAATGTGTGAAATGTGTTTCTTCCAGTTTCATGGCAAAGGTGTGAAAACGCAATTGATCGGAAACAGAAAAACCATTATGGCTCAAATTTCATGGGAATATGGATTCCAATTAGAATGACACACGCAAGACAATAGCCTAGCCAACAGAAACATAAAGGCCGCTAACAACGCTACAGACAAAATGGAACCTTCTAATAATACACCAACCTTGAAGTCCACGCATCATCTATTCGAATTGATTCTATCTCTTTTTGCGAAACAAGATTTGTATTGTATTATCTAGGGGCACTTTTAAGCCCTAAATCTACTGAAACGGGACCTCAAAACTACCAATTATATGTCATAAAGTCAGTAAATATTAAAGGGAAATTAAACTTACATATTGAAGAAAATTGTGTCTGTTGTATAAGATGCAACCCAAAGAACATAGAACAGTAACATAAAGAGTGTAGGATCACTTCATGATAGCTCCAGGAAGTAAGCCCACCCAAAATGTGAATCGGCACAGTTGATGTCCATATGCAGTCATGTTTATAACAAAGCAGCTTGACATGTAGCATTCTGCGGACTCGGATTGAAGTTAGATATCTTACTGTCGGCGAAAACCACCCCATAGTTGAGATCGTCAGACGAATGTGCGCCAGATCGTCCCCAACCATATCAGAAAGTGGATTACCCTCACCCCTATCCCCTAAAACATTTCGCTATAATTCCTACACCTGCATCGGTCTCTCAAAACAAACATCGAATCTTGCCATTAAGTGCTCCTTATTCTCCGTCTAGGATACTAAATAGACGTCTATCTGAAACAAGATATAGTGAGGCGAAACTATAGTGAAATAACGATAGCGGAGATAAAAATGATCGCTGACTATCAGAAAGCGTTCCACATTCGAGAATTGGGAGGGGGTTGCTAAAAATGACTAACGCACCTACATGTACAAAATTCAATGAACAATTGGACAAGAAAGTCGTCACCACGTCGTGATTACGTTTATGTTACATAATAAAACATGCAGAATATGAGGATTTTTGATTGGACAAGTTCACGTACTAATCAACCAAGGGAGACTCGGCCACCTATCCTCATGTTACATTTTGATAATATATGAAGGATTGCATTATGTTTCAGCATCTATAACGATTTAGTGACCTGGGCATCAGTTTTGTCCTGCTTTTCATCATTGACAAATGGTGGTCGATATTATATATATTTTCTTGGAATATCGAAACTTGATTTCAAGCCATAACGGAAGTAGTAGGGAGAGGTGACGAAGGCATGCGTTTTCCAGGGAGGTAACTCTTGCATCCACCAGGGGGCGCTGTGCCGTATGACGTCACTTCCGGTCTGGGTGAATGGAGCGTGACCTCTGTATGACGTCACTTCCGGTCTGCGTGAATCGGACGTGTGTATTCCTTCGCGGTGATGCGGTCTGGTGGTGATGCGGTCGCGGGAAAAAGCTTCCGCGTAGAAAAAGTAGTCCCCAGACTTCAAATACGCTGCATGGTCCGATTGGATCGAGTGAGGTATCAAAGTGAAGCATTCGTGAAGGGGCATCCAGTCATGGGTGGGTGCATGTAAAATTAGGATTTTTTCCCGAAACTATAAAAAGCGGAACACGGACTTTACCCCTAAAATAGGGGGAAACACCTATCAACCCTAGTCAAAAGGGCTAATATCGGTCCCCGGGATTATTGGGACCTGCCTATCAAGTCAATGGGGTGGGTGCATGTAAAATTAGGATTTTCCCCGAAAATATAAAAAGCGGAACACGGACTTTACCCCTAAAATAGGGGAAAACCCCTATCAACCCTAGCCAAAAGGGCTAATATCGGTCCCCGGGCTTACTGGGACCTGCCTATCCAGTCAATGGGGTGGGTGCATGTAAAATTAGGATTTTCCCCCGAAACTATAAAAAGCGAAACACGGACTTTACCCCTACAATAGGGGTCTGTATTATACAATATACCGGAAAATGCCTGTATGGGGTATGGGGATGGTCAATTTTTTTCGTGGGCTTTACTACGGCTTGTGGGGTCGCGTTTTTCTCGTCTCGCCAAGAAAATGACAATGGGAAGGTTCCCGGAGCGAATCGGTGAAATTTTTGGGAAAAGTCACCGAGGTCTGGGAAATTCACACACGTTCATTGTGATATGGGTTGCTTGGATTTGTTTTTCACGTCTCGTCATTTAGAACACGATGGGAAGGGTCCCGGAGCGAAACGGTGAAATTTTTGGAAAAAGTCACCGAGGGCTGGGTAGGCCCATAGGCCTATACTGCATGGCTATGGGTGTATAGGTCCATACGGGGTGGACGTTTTGGGATCTAGGTGGGCCACTAATGGCCCGATGGGGTCGAGTGAGGTATCAATGTGAAGCCTATGTGAGGGGGCAACCGAAGGGATGGATGTGGGGTAGGAATATCGTCATTCTGCGCATGCGCAATAGACAAAGTGTATGGAAATAGACGTTTTGGGATCTAGGGGAGCCACTAGTGGGCCGATTGGATCGAGTGAGGTATCAATGTGAAGCCCATGTGAGGGGGCATCTGATGAGGCGAGTGCGGGGTTGAAATATCGTCACTCTGCGCATGCGCAGTGGACAAAGGGTATGGAAATAGACGTTTTGGGGTCTAGGTGGGCCACTAGTGGGCCGATGGGATCGAGTGAGGTATCCATGTGAAGCCTATGTGAGGGGGCTAGACTAGGGTGTCGTTTCCATTCTGCTGCGCAGGTCACGTGGGTTGTGACGTTACTTCCGGGTTTCACCTCCAAACCCAGAAGAGTTCCAATGTTCTCTTAAACGTCCGGATGTTCAACCTCCGGGGTTTTTCCCGGCCCGGCCCGGCCCGCACCGGCCGCAGCGCGCGCGCGTCATCACCGGCAGTGCGCGGATGAATCTCGGGTCAAAAGGTCAAAGGTCACATCCAGGTCAAAAGGTCCAAGGTCTCCCTTTCGGCAAGGTTCGGAGACAATGTTGCGGCATCTATATACAGAGCTTGAACCCCAAAAGGGGATTGTAAATTAACCTGGGAAGGATGGGTAGTTCCATTTGGATCAATCAGCGGTCGAGAAAAAGAGCCAATGAGCGATCGGTAAAAAAAACCAATGGACGGGTACTAGAATTTTGCTCACGTCTGCGCCTACATCCGGGTACTGGGATGCTTTCGTCTACGTCCGCGCCTACATCCGGGTTCTTGTATACCCGGGTAATGTTTTCTGGACATGGATGGGTTACCTTTGGCTCCATTCTAGGCCACTGATTGGCTAATACGGTGTTCAAAGCCAGTTTCATGCATTATGCTCATATAGAAAACACACAAGACAGGGTTTTATGGTGAGATCTCATTTTTGTATTCAGTGAACAACAACAACGTGAGAACAACCACGTGAAAACTGAAGCCCAGAACAGGGGGCTTGTACATTGAAAGAACTGAAGCCCAGAACAGGGGGCTTGTACATTGAAAGAACTGAAGCCCAGAACAGGGGGCTTGTAAACTTAAGCCCAGAACAGCGGGCATGTGTACATTGAAAGAACTTAAGCCCAGAACGGGGCTTGTACATTGAAATGATGGGCGGCCCAGTCATATACGAGTACATCGCGGTCCTCGGCCTTGGGGTACTCGTCAAACATCTGTACGATGGTAGATAAGGGTCTTCCCCGGCAATATTGTCCGCACACGCTACTGGCCAGGCTTTGCAACGTTTGACTGTTCCAACACCACGTCTCTGTGCCTTGATCCATGAAGTCTGTTAAATCGGGATGGAGGGGTGGCAGGCCGTACGGGTCAAAATATTCGCCCTGCTGTTCTGTCAAGTACACGCCCACCCAATGTTCACCGAGCCGATCCATCGGGTCCGTGTTGAGAACGTAAGCAGCAGGATACATACGGTCTAATGGGAACACATCTCGGGCGGGCTTTGCCGAAACACGTACGTATCCACCAGGGTGTTCTCGGCGGTGGTTGCTATCCAGTGTATCCATGTTGGTGGAAAAAGTCACTGGGTTGCGCGCCTTGTCCACTTGAATGATGTTGTCAAACTCGGCGTAGCAGATCAGATTGACGGTGGTCGGCAGGGCATGTGCAAAGTGGATTTCCAACCGTAAGTTGCCTTGCTTGGCTAGAGCCAGCTGATGGTCGTTCTCTAAGGTGGGGGTCAGATCGAAACAGAACAACGTGTATCCGTTCGCGTAGTCCTCCCGACTGATCATATTCCCTTCGTCCTGGTTGATTTGACCGGTGGCTGTAAACAGGCTCTGATAGGCTCGAATGAAATTCCTCCGCCCAAAGTTCGGTGTTAAGGCCGTGGCTGGCACCTGTTGTCCATCCACATGCAGGGCCACAAAATTGATGCCGAAATGTTTAAAGTCAAACGGATTCTCTGGGTAGGCTCCGCTGAAACTGGTATTTTCTACACAGGCCAGGATCAATCGCTTGGGTAGTTCCCCCAGGAACAGGTTTTCTTTGTTGGCGCCCATATTTCCAGCAGGCACAGAGAACACTTTGGTTTGCACACGTCGGATAGGGTACTGGGCTGGTTTTGTTTCCAAGGCTTTCATGTGTCCCAATTGAACGGCTGGATTCGGTTTCACTTTTCGGACATACAGGACTGCGTCTTGGATGACAATCTTATAGTCCGCTACATGCCCCTCTACGTTAGTGGCCATCAAGGCGAAGGTGGGAGGCGCCCGTATCAGTCGGATTTTGATGGGGATCTTGTTCAAGAGGTACCGGTCTTGCATGAACATGTCTGCATGCAGTCGACCCATCATATCCACCGAGGCACTGTTCGCAGTGAAAGCCTTCCGTTTGTTATATCCACCATTGTCCGCCGTGTCCATGTGCTCGGCCGTGTCCCTGTAGAATAAAGCGGTTGTCAGCTGAGATTTTTTAGCCTCTCGGCCATACGACAACAGTGTCTCGATGTAGGCTCGATAGGGGTACGTGTTGGTGGAATCACTGATGAGTTTGTCGCTGAGAAAATATCCACCTGCTGAAACATCGAGTGCAGCCAGAGATTCCTCGGGCCCACCGTTGCTTGGTCAGCGAGTCTCGTGCCAGCTCCATTGACCACCTTGGCTTTCACATACAAGTAGGTATGGGCTAAATCCACATAGGCCGTATCCGCATTACTGATGGTGAACTCGATGGGCCCAGTTTCGTTGATGCTGGAGAGCGGGAGATGCTCCACCCATAATCCTTGTTCGGCACTGGTTTGTGTGGGTGGCACGGTCCACAAATCAAATTCACTGTTGGTGGAGGGGCAGGACTCGGCGTGGATTAAGGCCATGTTTTAAGAAAAGATATCCCGGGTCTTCTTGGATGTGCGTCGTCGTGGGATCGGTCGTCGACTGGTGCGTGATCTCCGTGGGGCAGCTCTTTTATTCCCTACGGTGCGTTGTGCTTTGGCCACCAAGACGCCTCCCGCTTCTTTGGCCCGCCGTTTCAAGGATTCTTTGGGTGCTGTACCCCCAAGACATCACCGGCCACTTGCAGTCCACTGCGTACCGCTTGTTTGCCGATTGCTTTCACCCCACGCGTCACCAAGGGCAGGAACGTTTTCACAATGCTGCCGAGTATGTTCCCCAGTCCATGTCCTCGTTGCATGCGTGCACCGCTGAAGACCGGAAAGCCACCCCCGGCCTGTTGGGCATAATAGTCGGTATAGCTGCGTGCATCGCACTCGTAAGGTACTTTCATTATGCAAAGTGGAGAGCACGTGCTTGTCGAAAATGAAGTGTCAGCACCACTTTTCCTCGTTCGAATGCCACCGCTCGTCCCGTGTCATCTCTTATATCCACCGTGATCGTGTTGATATCGGTATGTCGTACGGGCAAGTACATGATATGGGTGAAACTGTGGGTGACTTGATCGCCATACGTCTTTTTAATGGGGACCACCCGTAACAGAGGTGTGTTGATATCGCCCACGATGTGGTTGTCCACCACGTCCGAGTAGACGTAGAGTCCGTACATACCCGACTTCATATCCATCGGCATCTCGCCATGGTGTTGGTTGGGACCAGCGAACGTCTGTAGATCGAAACCCAGCATTTGCTGTAATGTAGGACTGAGTTTCACATTCACGGTATCGGTGACGGTAAGCTGTGCCTTGTCGTTGTGTACGTTGACATCGAAGAACACGTTTTTCTTGAAGCGCAAGGCTATCAGGCGTGTTGCACTATCCGTCACCCCCCGTAGCGCCTTATCATGCATCAGTCTTGACAGCCCACCCATGAACTCTTTGGGGTATCGTATTGGCCTTCGGGCAGGGTGAGCCGGGTGTTTTTGCCTTCGTAGGTCACCTCGTACCACACTTCATTGGCTCGCACGTTGTACCACGAGTAAGGGTATTGAATCTCCACGAGGGCACATTCCCAGCGTCCAGGTAAATGTAACGGTTGCGGTAACTGGGTGACGTACTTGGCCACGGTGTTGTCAGGAAACACATCCAGCGAACTGTTACTGGGTAGGGTCAGGTAAGACATGGCGACTGAGCTGTCCTGCTGCTGCTGTTGGTGTTAATAGGTCTTCCACGCCTTGGGCGGTTGTGTGCGGCGTCGTGTTCGTCGCGGTGACTTGCTACGTGTCACGGCTCTGGAGATGTGGGGTGTCTTGATCAAGGGTGTTTTTTTATAGGCGCGAAAAGAAAATGCCCGTTGTGGTGGTGTTTTGGGGGGTGACTCCGGTTCCCATTCGACTTCCCAAGAAGGTAGTGGGCCACTCGGTGATTGCTGGGTTTGCTGCATAAAGGCCCAGCGGTGGGGGTTCCCCACCAATTCCTGTGGTACATGCATGTCTTTCAAGCCTTGAGCGAAGACCTTCCATCCTCGAGGATCGGTGTGCGATCTGCGTTGACGCATCAGATCATTCACTAAATCCGTCATGTGGGTGCCGAGGACCACCTGATTCTGTACCAGGAGTTCGCCTTTATCATTCCAAGTCATGTTAGGATTCTGTTTCATCCGTTGTAATACCAGGCCAGCTTGTTTCTTGAACGAGGCGGGTACACTCTTCAGCACTTCGTCTTCCACCCACTGTGGGGCTGTGGGGGCTACCTCACCCGGCTGTTGGAGCGGTGCTGAGGTCAGCGGTCTGTCACGTGGTGGTGGTGGCGGTGGTGGTGGTGGTGGTGCTGTTGCTGGGGTAGACAGGGTTTTGTATTGGTCCATGAACGTCATGTACCGTTGAAGCGTCTCATTGTACCGTTGTACCTTCTCACTGTCGCTTAACCCCGGTCTCTCTAAGATCTGTTGCATCTCTCCATCGGGGCTGTTTATGGTCTTCACCGTAGGTGGGACAGGGTAGGGTGATTGGAGGTTTTGCAGGAACCGTGGTTCGACGAGGACCATTTTTTTCGTGTGGTTCATTGTCGGCCGAGGAGTCCACCCAATACTGGACCCAACACGGAAGCGGCCAACGGTGCTAAGATGGCCCCGAGAAAGCCGCCTTTCTGTAACACCTTTTCTTTTGTGTTTGAGGGACCCGCTTGTGGACTAGGGTTCGGAGACCTGTCTTATGCTTGGCCAACTTGGTCTTCTGAGCCGGAGTCAGTGGTACGTTGCCTTTTAACAGGTTGTACCCGATCTCGCACAGACAGCGTACAAGGTCAGGGTCCGCACCGCGTACAATGGTTCGGACTAACTCGGGTGGGGCCGTCTTCAATACACGGAGCGTGGGAGCGTGCTTCCGTACTCGCGCAGGCATCCTGTACAACTAATGCTAGAACCCACAACGCTGCCCTTTTTATCCACCTCACAGACAAAGTCAACCCTGCTGTGGTATTCATTCTTTTTATTATTCCCCATCATCAAACACACAGACCCCAGCTGGAGGCGCCACTGTGGGTGTGTTTACATTATTTTTGCATGTACACGTGGTGGGTTTCTCCGGGAAAGATGCCGGTCCGTAGTCGAAGGTGGTCGGGGGTGGCTTGCTTGAGGTCGAAGAGCATATACCCGTGCTGAGGGGTTGTGGCATCTTTAAAGGCTTCTAACGCAAACGGTATGCGGCTGGGATACATCTGTCTCGCCAGGTGCAGCAGTTGAGTGGTATCTCTCGGGTTTTGAAGACCACCAGGTAGTGGGCATTTAAGCTGATATTCCGATGTTCTTTGTTTTTACTGAACAGATTCTACACAATGTAGATGATGCTGAGCCGTCGATGATGGCTGCCTTTGGTAAAGAGTTGGGTGACCCGTGCATCCGTCTCCGCCATGAGATCATCCACAACCACCCAGGTGTCGGGTTCCAAATCGGCCAGGTTGGGTAGGCCTTCCACGAACGTGATGTGGGGCATTGCTGCATACGCTTCCTGCCATTCTCCGTAACACCACACGACTCGGGCAATGGGTGGAGTGATCCTGCTGTCGGCGTGTTGAAGGAGCTTCCTGACGAAGTGCGTTTTGCCGGAGCCCGTCGGTCCTGCGATGACGCAGGTGAAGGGATGCTGCCACCGAGGGCCCATGGTTTGAGGTGTATCCGTTGTCGTGGTAACACGCTCTTGTAAATTTCGTACGAGTGAACTGGAGTGGTGGCGGGTACAACGTCGGTCGTCGTTGTCTGTTCACGTTCAGAGATGGTGCTGGGGGTGGGTACAACGTGGGTGGTCGTCGTCGTTGTCGGTTCACTGTGAGGGATGAAATCCGGTAGGTGTTGAGACGTAGTGGATGTACTTGGTGTAGGTGTAGAGCTCGACGTGGCTTGTACACAGGGTGTGGTGGTGGTGGTGGTGGTGGTGGTGGTGACTGGGCTCGATACGACTGGTGCTCTCTGTAGACCCGTTTCACTGATGGCTGGTGTTCTCAGTTGGTTAAGTAACGTACTGACATAGGCTACGTCGTAAAGCACACCTCCGTACAACACACTCAGCAGGGTTAGCAATAGCACCCCAAAGCCCACTTGCGCTTTGCGCGTTTTGCGAGACGCTGTCTTCGGAGGCAGCTGCTGTTGGTCCATAGCACTGGGGTCGGACGTGGAATGAAGGAGGACGGCAGTGGTGTCTGGTTTTATAGTCGTTTCACCTGGTTGGCCGCGACCCAGGAATTGAAGGAACTGGGCCAGCCTTGCCATTTTACGAAATGAAACAGTTTGCCACGTCGACGTTCCGTTTTCAAAATCTGCGCCACCGTGTAGTAGTCTTGCTGTGTTTTTACAACAGGCTGTAATTCCGTGTCGTAAAACGTCCCCAGCAACGTTTCGCCTTGGAGATCTTCCAGTTCATAGACTCGCCGCTGTCGGGGTAGGCGCCGTTTAATCAGGAAGTGCTCATCGCTCCAGTTGGGCAAGTAACTTTTCTCGAACTTGCCCTTGACTTTGCTGATCCGTACAGGGTCGCCGACCTTGTACACCGCCTTCGTCGTTCGCTGCGATGGCCTGGGGTACAAGACACGCCGGACTTGGGCTTCATTGCGTTGGGTCACGGTAATGGGGGCTCTCTCTATACTTCGATGATAGGCTCGATTGTAACCCCTCACCAGTTTCAGGAGAACATCGATGTACCGCCTTGTATTCTTATAGGTGAAATATTTATACATGCGGCCTTTGAATGTCCTGTTGAACCTCTCCACCACGGAAGCCTTGGTCTCGTTGTACGTATGGAAAAAAAACACCTTCTGTTTCTTGAGAAAGGCTTGGAACGGTCTGTTGAGGAATTCCGTGCCTTCGTCGGTTTGCAAATACAAAGGTTTGCGCCCGGTCTTGAAGATGTCTTCGAACGCCGCTATGAGATTTGCCCCCGTTTTCGTCCGGATGGGTACCACCCACGCATACTTGGATAGGATATCGATGCACGTCAAGATATACCGATTCTCATCGTTGTGTTTGGCAAAGGCGCTCATATCCACCAAATCCGCTTGCCACTGGGCATCTATTCCTCCCACGATGACCCGGTTCCGTAGAAAATGGCGACGGACAGATCGATGTAGGTATAGGTGTCTTGTCTTCTTAACCAATCTCGGACTTGGGCACGTTGTATCCCCTGGGGTTTGGCCGCTCGATAGAGAGCCGACAATGCACTATAGGCTGCCGGACTGTCGGGACTGTAGCATAAGTTATCCAACACCTTCTCCCAGCGCTTCATGGTGACAAATGATGATGGACCCTGGCTCTATCGTTTATTTATAACGGGTATATCTTGGGCCTGAGTTTCTTTCTGATTTTCTTCGTGGACTTCCACAGTGGCCATGGTCAATGACCAGTCCAACTCGTCTGATGACCGCTTGATAAGCACTTCATCCACATCCACCGCGGCATCTTCCAATGCAGACCATAGATCAGGGTGAAGGGTAAAATGCACTGTACCTCCATCTAGCCGAGCCAATTGAGCAAAGAAAGGGCCGCGTCGAATGTACACATCGTGACACAAGTGGATGAGGTCGCCGTCCAGTTCACCAGACAACACCCGTTTGAATTTGGTCCAGCCCTTCCGGGACAGACGAATGTGAGCCGGGCACGGTTGTGTAGGGTCCGTGTCTCCCACCACCTCCTCCATGATATCGACCTTATCCGCATACACGTGCAGGAAAACCTCGGGGTCAAGCTGAAATACGCCAGTACTATATGCTCCGTCATGGTCAGTACGTCAATGGTACCAGATTTCACTGTCTCTCGTATTTATAGGGAGAACCCCGTGAGATCAAAGGATCAGGTGGTCATGTCATTGGGCTGACTGAGTGTAGCGGGGTAATCAATGGCATCGTCGTCGGGTTCATGTAGTTGTTCATGGGGGTCAGCCATTGGCCCCGCGGCTTCATCACGGATTTTTTCTTCTTCTTCATCGTTCTGGCCCGTCATGTGTGTGTGGGTGGCTTCATGAGGTGACCCTGTCATTCCAGCCTCTGCGCATTCTATACATATAGTATTTTCTCCATCCGCTTTTTTTTCATTAGGTTCATCTAGTGCGTGTTCGATAGCATGAGCCCATGCCAATTGGTGGGGTGATCGATCGTCCGGTATAAATAACTGGTCCACCAGAGGGCCTATTTTCTCCAAGGCTGACCACAGAGAGGGAGTTAGGAGGAAACTTCGAGCCGGCTCTTGGTAGCGTCCCACCCGTGGGTAGAGCGCAGTATGGTATACGTAGTTGGCCTTGTCCAGGTGGATCAGGTGTCCGTCTAACTCCCCGCTCAACACCCGTTTAAACTTAGTCCACCCATCACGCTGTAGTGTCACCGTATTCGATAAAGTCTCAGGGAACGCCCTCCAATCCCCGCCACTATCTTCCACCAGAGTCACATAATCTTCATAAACGTATAATCCCACCTGGTAAGGTGTAAGGGGGAGGATGGCTCGTAGGACGGATGACATGCTTGGTCCAAATGTCGAACGGTGAATGACACACACTCTGTCTGACCCTGGTATTTATAGTGTCAATACCACAGCGCCAGGGTGAATAGGGCACAGACGAGTATGAGGCCAACCAGCCGGTGCTGGTTGCGGCGTGAGCGCTCGTGGTCCATAGCCCGAGCATCAAGGATGGCTGTCATAGTCCAGTAGTGGTGAGTGATGGCACGCCTCTCCATCGAGTGCACTCTGTGGAGGACCGCTTCTGTGAACTCGTTCAGGATCTGGCGTCATCCCTCGTTGTCGTCGCCATCTGCAAACATGGACCGGACCACTGCTCGGTAACCCGTGAATGAATTCACCACGGTGGCATACTGTAAAATGCGAGTCGCATGGGGCTGGGTCTCCGCCATGGCTCTGTAGAAATGAAGGTGGGGGATCCAGAGGGACGTGTTTTATAGACCAGATGTAGCTCTACGGGTATAGTCCGTGATACGTACTATTCTGATGGGTTAGTCCAAAAAAAAAAAAGGGAGCAACAACAACAACACAGATTACAGATCAATCCTTTTATTATGCGTGAACAACATAGAAATGCATGTACTGACCTGTCTGTGGGAGGTTTCCCACAATGGCGTTCACCTTCGCGTCTTTTCGTGTACGTCCGTGTCTTTTCGTTAAAGTCCGTGTATCTTCGGTAAAGTCCGTAGGCATTGGGCAAGGAAGCTTTTTCCCGAGACCGAATCACCGCCAGACATGACTGCATCACCGCGGATGAATACATTCTTGCACTCCCTCACACCACAGGTCGAGTGAGGTATCAAATTGAAGCATAGGTGAAGGAGCATTTAATGGACTGGGTGTGGAGTTGACATATCGATAAAAAATGGATATGACCTTGAACTGATCACGTGACCTCCCCGTGAGGGAAAAACCCCAGAACCAAGTCAGTACATGCATCCCATAGTCCCAGGTCACGCCCGATTCACGCAGACCGGAGGTGACGTCATACACCTGCGCACAACCGTGATGGAAAAAACCCAGAACCAAGTCAGGACATGCATTCCACACAGGCAGAATGCAGGCAGGCAGACAGGAAGGCAGGCAGGTAGGAGGGCTGGCGGGCTGGCTGGCTGATCAAGTCAGGTCAGGTAAGTCAGATTGAATACACCCTTTCCCTAAAAATCAACTCCTTTTATACATTTTACTACTGGCGGCCATCTTGTACCCACCTCCCACATGGCGGCCATCTTTTCCCACCTCCCACATGGCGGCCATCTTTTCCCACCTCCCACATGGCGGCCATCTTTTCCCACCTCCCACATGGCGGCCATCTTTTCCCACCTCCCACATGGCGGCCATCTTTTCCCACCTCCCACATGGCGGCCATCTTTTCATTGTTGTTCACATGGACACATCTAACATATCACTTTACGTACCATGGTGTTCACATGGACACACCTTAGATATCACTCTACATACCATGTTGTTCACATGGACACATCTACCATATCACTCTACGTACCATGGTGTTCACATGGACACACCTTAGATATCACTCTACATACCATGTTGTTCACATGGACACGCGGCCATCTTTTCCCACCTCCCACATGGCGGCCATCTTTTCCCACCTCCCACATCTTGGCGGCCATCTTTTCCCACCTCCCACATCTTGGCGGCCATCTTTTCCCACCTCCCACATCTTGGCGGCCATCTTTTCCCACCTCCCACATCATGGCGGCCATCTTTTCCCACCTCCCACACATCACACATGCGCACACCGCCCCAATACCGCCACAAAACCTACACTTATGACGTCACACCAGGTTCTGCGCATGCGCAGTGAGGCGCTATTTGTTCAATTCGGGTATTGTATACTACTGCCGTCTTACTGAGATACAACACATATCACGAATCGTTAGATTCTTGGTATATGCTTTAGAATAGGTTAACCGGAAGACTATACTGTGAAGTCATGTGGCTCTGTCAGTAGGTCGGCACGTCTTCTCACTTCCCTTATATGTGTTGTAACTTAACCAATGTAAATGGTGTTCATATTCGCTTTGGGTTGCTGGATCATTATGCAGAACTGTGATCAGAAGAAATTCAATGCAAGCTTTGCTGTAAAATTTGTAATTTTGTTTTTCTGTGTTTTTTTTGTTGGTTTGCATAAACAATATTGACCTCGTGGAGTCTCCGGGGCACCTTTCCTGTCATTCTATCTTTCCCTTTTTTGATATCGCTACTCGGAGTACTCCGTCATGTGCTTTTCTCTCTTTCATCACTTTTTCTCTCTCCTGATCTTCTAAAACTCTTTGCCAACTCTACCCACAGGCCCTCAAAACAAGAGTTTTTGGAAGTGGAGATGTGGTATAACGGTGAAGTGTCGAAATATGGGGTCTCTATATATAACCCCATGCTTTATATAAAATAGAGAGGTATATATGTAGAGACCCCATCTTTCGACACTGTAATACCACCGTCCACACCTCCCAAAACTCTGAGGGTCTGTGCTCTACCTAACCCGGTCTCTTGCTTTTCTCCTCTACCAGAATAGAACCCCAGCACAACTACCTCGCTGGGGGTCTAATAACACCCCAGCCACCAGTCAGATTTTTGGACCGGATTCGGGGCCTTCGCGCACATCGCCGGAAGTGACATCATATATAGTAAAATAGATGTTTACCGAACATTTCGATTACTTTTCAAGTCTGCTAATACCTCTGTTGACCTAGCGTTAAAAAGAATTATCTGGAGATAATTTGCCCTGTTTGTCTGGACAGAGCATATGAAAAGTAGTTCGCTCATGTGCAACACTAAAGGAGTTGTTCGACCGGATTCAAACTGAACCGTGCGTTGGTTGGTTTTCCCTATACGTCATAGCAACGTAGTAAAGGTCAACTTCCGCTAATGGTGGCAGGGATGGTAATGGAGCCTGCGTTGTGGGGAGGTTGACCCCAGCAGCCCCGAGCTTGTCGTAAAAGTCGACTAAGAGGGGGCGTCGTGATATAGCTGAAATATTGCTGAAAACGACGTTAAACTTAAATCCACTCACCCACTCCTTGAATAATGATTTATGCAACATATTAGGGTAAGATATTTCTATACGACCCCTCTAAGTTGATACATAAAGCGATTATTCAACACCAGGGGGCGTGATCCGCTATTCCCTGAATTTGATCCGTTACTACCGTAACAAGACCCGGCACAAACTGCTATTTTTCTGTGGAAATAAACGGCGTACTCTATAAAATAATTAGATTGAAATTCAATCTATCAGATTTTTTATTGGATTGAAAATATTCAATCTAATAGATTGAGAACGATAAAGTGAATCTGTTGTGGACAGAAAATTCAATCTACTATGATTTAAATTTTCAATCTAATAGATGGAATATTCAATCGAATGGATTGGCCACTAAATCCAATTATTTTAGAGAGTATCGTATTAGGCGTACAGTCTGTGACCCACTTTCGAACCATTCCCACTTCCGGGTCAGTTCAGGTTCACGCCCTAGTTTTCGTGTGACACGAGGGAGATACACAAACGGCTTTTGTGGTCAATTTACAGGTAATCAATTCTCTTTTCAAATAACATTTAATTGTCACGATCACATTCAATTTGGTAGATAAAATCTCATATTACTGTCGGCCTACCGCTAGCTAAATAATAACGAGTATGAGGGCTATAGGTCGGCCCCAGTCACCTCCAGCGAGGGTTTTAGATAATTTTATTACGAATCACCCACCTCTGAAACTGCCGTACATCTAATCTCTATCCTCTCCTGTGCACTATTTTAAAATCTTACGCACTATTGTGAAATAGTAACGAATATATCGCCGTCTGAATTTTCCGGTCGACAACTTCCACTTTATACGCGCCATGTTCGATTGCAAACGGCCCAGCAAACATATACCGTGACGTCACCAACATGGCGCGTAGATAGTTGAAGTTTTCGACTGGAAAATTCAGACGGCGATAAATGCGTCACTATTTCACAATAGTGCGCAAGATTTTAAAATAGTGCGCAGGAGGGGATAGAGATTAGATGTACGGCAATTTCAGAGGTGGGTGATTCGTAATAAAATTATCTAAAACCCTCGATGGAGGTGACTGGGGCCGACCTATAGCCCTCATACTCGTGACTGAGGGCTATATATTATTTAGCTACCTACCGCGGACTGACAGCAGTTTGCGCTTACTGACGATGTGAGTAGTAACCAAAGACTATTTCGAGTGGGGTTGGTGTCAGTGCGCATGCGCGAGAACAAAAAATGGGGCGGTCATGTGGCGGTGTGCGCAGGAGTGTTGTGCGCAGGTATGACGTCACTACCGGTCTGGATGAATGGGGCGTGACCTTGGGGGGCATGCATTCCTCCGCGGTGATCCGGTCTGCTTCCGCGGACCGAAAGTAGTCCCAAAACCGTGGGTTTTCGTGAGAGTGTTCGGCAATCTGTAGGGACCGCTAGTGGACCGATTGGGTCGAGTGAGGTATCAATATGAAGCATACGTGAGGGAGTATCCAACGGGCTGGGTGTGACGTGGAACTGACGTCATTCTGCGCATGCGCAGTAGACATAGTGTATGGAAATAGACATGTTGGGGTCTAGGTGGGTTACTAGTGGGCCGATTGGGTCGAGTGAGGTATCAATGTGAAGCTCTGGTGAGGCAGCATTCACCTGGCCTAGTGTGTCGTTCGTTGTCCACATTCTGCGCATGCGCAGACAGGGAATTGTGGGAAAAGGGTACGGAAATAGACGTGTTGGGGTCTAGGTGGGCCACGAGTGGTCCGATGGAGTCGAGTGAGGTATCAATGTGAAGCATTCGTGAAGGAGCATCCGCCTGGACTAGTGTGTCGTTCGTTGTCAACATTCTGCGCATGCGCAGACAGGGAATTGTGGGAAAAGGGTATGGAAATAGGCGTGTTGGGATCTAGGGGCGCCCCTAATGGGCCGATGGTGTCGTATGAGGTCTTATTTTGAAGCTCTCGTGAGGGAGCATGCGCCTGGACTAGTGTGTCGTTCATGTTCACCATTCTGCGCATGCGCAGACAGGAAATTGTGGGAAAAGAGTATGGAAATAGACGTTTTGGGGTCTAGGTAGGCCCCTAATGGTCCGATGGAGTCGAGTGAGGTATCAATGTGAAGCATATGTGAAGGAGCATCCGACTGGGTGGATGTGACGTAAAACTGACATCATTCTACGCATGCGCAGTAGACCGAGGGTATGGAAATAAGACATTTTGGCGCCGACATGGGTCACTATGGGTCCGATGGAGTCGTCTGAGGTCTTATTTTGAAGCTCCCGTGAAGCAGCATCCGACTGGACTCATGGTTCGTCCGTGTTCAAGAGAATGCGCATGCGCAGTCTGATCGTAGTATAGAAAGCAGCATTTTGGGGGTGCGTGGGGGTGTGTTTGACCAAACCCTATGGGTCCGTGGTTGTGGTTTGGTGGTGTGGGTTGTTCGCACAGACGTCACTTTCGGTTTCACTAAAAGTACCTCCGAACCCAGAAGAGTTCCAATGTTCCCGTAGACGTAGGGTCCGGATTTTCAACATCCGGGTTTTCCCCGGCCCGGCCGCAGCGCGCGCGCTCGGGTTTTCCGGCCGCACGCGCGCGCGCGCGGGTTAAAGTGAAGTTTCGGAGGTGTGCAAGGGCGCTATATCACATCGGGGTATATATTTCATCGAAGTATAGCGGAAAGCGGTTGTCGTGAATAACAACAAGTTCAGCAAGGTTTATACAGTTTATTATCCCCAATGTTACATCATACTCAGGCTGGGGAAGCCGCCCTGGGTATGTTTAATATGTTCACAGCAAAACAAATTGAAATATCAAACATCATGTTTGATTATCTAACGCACCGTCACATTAGGTACAAGTGTTTACTGAGCTCAAGTCAACGATCAGCATGTAGACATAGAGTATATACGGCATGTTATGCTATTCATCAGTGCAAGGGTGACGCATTCAGCCGATGGGGGTGGTCGGTCAGCTTGGTAACGAAGAACGTAGCATTGGTGACCCTCTCTACGACCCATTGTGTGTTGGGGCGTTGACGATGTGCCCATCTCAAGGAATCCACGGTGTTCAGTTTCTCCAGCATCGTCTCTAGCGACGCCCGGTTAATGATGGTGAACGGTTGGTCAAACACATGGCTGTTATTACTGGCATAATAATACCGTAACTGGTCAGTCTCTTTGTGACGTAAGATGTACCTGAAAGCGACATTCAATCTGAAGACCGTAGCTTGGTCATTGAAAATGGCTTCCACGTAGCTGCGTAGACGGGTGAGGTCGGTCAGTGGGAAATTGTAGATATCTGGAATGGGGCGATCACGGTGGAAAACGTGCCGTATCATGGGCCATTGGCGCCGATAGATGTCATTCACTGGATGGCGTCCTGTAACAGATCGCTAGGAGTGAGTGAGTGAGTGAATAGGGTTGAACGTCGCTTTCAACATTTTTTCAGCTATATTACGACGGGGAAGGGAAGGGAGGGGAGGGGGAGGGGCAGGGGTACCTACTTGTAACAGAGCAGGTCTAATGCTGCCATTTTATAGTGCTGTCCCACTGAAATATCATGCCGTAGGCAGACATGACACCCCACTCAGTCACATTATACTGACACCGAGCGAACCAGTCCTTGTTCTATCCTCTTAATGCTGAGCGTAAGCGCAGATCGCTAGGAATATCCACTGCATCTTCCAGAAAATGTTCGATGTCGTCAGGCGTATGACTGGCAACAGTAATGCTAGGGACTGGCTGGATATCTAGGCTCTTCTGAACTGTGGGTATAGGCGGGCTCTCCGTGATCGCATCACCAGGGGCATTCGTCTCCCCGGGCTCATCTTCACTGGGTCTGACCCTCCTGGGTGCCTCTTTAGTGGGAAGTTGTCGCCCAAACCGTAGAGACGGGGTATGAATCAAACGCTGATGCCGTCTTAACTGACTGGGTCATTTGAAGACCACATTCATTACATTGTTCCGTCGTCCCCTCGTGGAATGAGCGTTCGTGGCGCATTAAATGATCCTCCCGATTAAATGACCGTGCGCAGGTTATACAAGTATACCGTGCGCCGTTGTGGATGGAGGACTCGTGCCGTCGCAAATCTTCTAGGCGAGTAAACTGCTTCTGGCAAGTTGTGCAAGTGAACATCTTGGTGCTGTTTCGTGCCATATAGGTCTTCTCCGCCATGATATCGTCCACACCGTGTTTAAGGATTATGTTTTCCACCATAAGCAGATCACTTATATCGTCCACATGCTGCTTCTCATCAACGAGGCTAATACGGTGCTGTAGAAGCTTAGCTCGGTGAGATGGCTCCAAGACTGTTGGCTCAGGCTGGTCAGGCAAGTAGCTGCTATGGTCAGATAGGCTGGTGAAGTTGCACTGGTGAGGCAAGTAGCTACTCTCGTGAGATAGGCTCAGGCTGGTCAGGCAGGCTCAGGCTGGTCAGGTCAAGCAGGCCAATGAATGCAGCAATGCCCTCAACATTCCTACTTTATACACCTACATAGAAGTACCCGGGTGCAGGCGCGGACGTCACCGAAAAAAACACATACAACTCACCACATACAGTCACCCCCTCAAGACCCTCATACATACCCGAAAAGACACCGGCGTCACCGAAAAGACACGGACGTCAGCGAAATTCTGGCGGGGAAAACCCCACAGGCAGGTCAGTACATGCATTCCTATCATGTTCCCAGGTCACGACCCATTCACCCAGACCCTCATACATACCCGAATGCAGGCGCGGACGTCAGCGAAATTCTGGCGGGAAAACCCCCTCAGACAGGTCAGTATATGTCCTATCATGTTTCCTACTGGTTCCTCCAGCGTGGATGTGCTGTGATGGAAGGGCTAATAAAAAAATGTATAAATATTTCACCTATAAGAATGCAAGGCGGTACATCGATGTTCTCCCGAAACTTGTGAGTGGTTACAATCGAGCCTATCACCGGAGTATAGAGAGAGCCCCCATTACCGTGACCCAACGCAATGAAGCCCAAGTCCGGCGTGTCTTGTACCCCAGGCAATCGCAGCGAACGCCGAAGGAGGTGTACAAGGTTGGGGACCCTGTACGGATCAGGAAAGTCAAAGGTCAATTTGAGAAAAGTTACTTGCCCAACTGGAGCGATGAGTACTTCCTGATTAAACGGCGCCTACCCCGACAGCAGCGAGTCTATGAAGTGGAAGATCTTCAAGGGGAACCGTTGCTAGGGACGTTTTACGAGACGGAATTACAGCCTGTCGTAAAAGCAAAGCAAGACTACTACACGGTGGAGCAGATTTTGAAAACGGAACGTCGACGTTTCATTTCGTCAAATGGCAAGGCTGGCCCAGTTCCTCCAATTCCCGGGTCGCTGCCAACCAGGTGAAACGACTATAAAGCTAGACACCACTGCCGTCATCCTTCATTCCACGTTCGACCACAGTGCTATGGACAAACAGCAGCTGCCTCTGAACACAGCGTCTCCCAAAACGCGCAAAGCGCAAGTGGGCCCTGTGGTGATAGTGCTAGCCCTGCTGAGTGTGTTGTACCAGTCAAACCAGTCTACAGATAGCACCAGTCAACCCCGTATCGAGCCCAGTCATCACCACCACCACACCTCGTGTACAAGCCACATCGAGCTCCACACCAAGTATACAGTCCACACCTACACCAAGTACACCC